>MU186668.1:19743-39034 GCA_016904865.1 Pissodes strobi | reverse complement strand
CTCTTTAGATACCGAAAGTGGCATTTTCGCTCACGGCTTCTAACCAAAAATGAAACTTTCTACCAAGGGTATAAGAAAGAATAAAAAAATAGTATACGCTACTCGTGAGTAATGATCGCCATTTTTTAATTTAAAAAAAATAAATTTTTAAAATCCGTATATCTTGAGAAGTAAGTAATTTTGAATCATATGGGCTAACAAAATAAGTCTAATATTTTTTATCACTTAAATTCATGGAAACGTTAGAATAAAATAGTTTTTTTAGTATTAATTAAGTTGATTTTTAATAAATTATATTTTTGGCGACAAACAAAAAAAAATTCAAGGAAATATTAATATAATATATTAAAACATTAAAATATTGCTAATTTCCAATGTCTTTATCTTCACTATCACTTTTGGTATCAGTGCTTTCTGCTTCTGAATTTGAAACTTGAAATTAAAACATATTTTACAGTATTAAAATTTTATTTAGATAAAACTTCGTGAAATAGTATGTACAGGGTGTCCCATTTTCGATGATATTACTGGGTATCTCACTTACGAGTAAAGATAGAGAGTTGCGGTTTTCGCAATACTGTGCTACTTTTTTATGAAAAGAACGATGGTATAAACAAAATGTTCATAGCCCGCTTTGTTTCTGAGATACAGGGCGAAATTGAAAATAATGCATTTTGGGACCCCCCTCGTATCTCCATTATCCTTTAATATATCGCAAAGCTAAAAACGTGTTCTTATATACTTTTTTACGTAGAACCCAGTGGCGTAGTCAGATTTTTGCTGTGAGCTGTCAATTTTTAGCTATAAATCAAACTTATGTTTTTTTAAATGGAACACCCTGTATATTTTTCTTTCGTTTGAATGGAAATTTTATAAGCTTTTCAAAAATATATAATACATGATATGTATTTTAAATAATAAGCCTAAAATTCATAATTTCACAAAATGTATCTCTATACAACACTCTTGATGAGTATAGTATAAGCATTATCTTTTAAACAAAGTTATAAGTATTAGTAGGCAGAGATTATCAGAGCAATGGAATGATCATTTTTTTTTATTGGCAAGACCTGTCAGTGGCAAAATTTATATTTTCTGTGTAATATTGTATTTTTACGATGGTTGAAAACGAGAATTACGAATATTTTGAAAAATATGACATGTTAGTCTGCTTTATACAGAGCAATGAAAACTCCCGTGAAGCTTCTCAACTATTATTCAATATGTTTGTTTGAATATTTATTTACCTTTTGACTTATTTGGGTTTATTTTTTATTTAAGTATCATTTTAATTTATGGGTATTCTGAAAGAAGACAACCTGGTCATTTAATGTTTTCCGGAATAAAGAGAACATGGAAAGTTTATCCGGCCCCTACCAAAAACATATGGAATATCGCGGTAAGGGCGGAGGCAACGTTCCATGTTCTACCAATCTTTTTCGTTATTCCGGAAAACATTAAAACATCAGGATGCCTTCTTTCGGGATATCTATAAATTAAAATGATACTTAAAAAAATGAACCCAAATAAGTCAAAAGGTAAATAAATATTCAAACAAACTTATTGGAATATAGCTGAGAAGCTTCACGGAAGTTTTCATTGCTTTGTATAAGCAGACTAACATGTCATATTTTTCACAATATTGATAATTTTCATTTTGAGCCATCGTAAAAAATACAATATTACACAGAAAATATAAATTTTGCCACTGAAAGGTCTTGCCAATAAAAAATTACCATTCTATTGTTCTTAATAGTCTCTGCGTGCTAATACTTATACCGTTGTTTAAAAGACAATACTATACTATACAAGAGTGTCGTATAGAGACACATTTTGTAAAATTATGGATTGTAGGCTTATTATTTAAAATACATATCATGTATTATATATTTTTATAAAGCTTATAAAATTTACATTCAAACGAAAGACAAATATACAGGGTGTTACATTTAAAAAAAATACAAGAGTGTCGTATCGAGACACATTTTGTGAAATTATGAATTTTAGGCTTATTATTTAAAATACATATAATGTATTATATATTTTTATAAAGCTTATAACATTTCCAATCAAACGAAGGAAAAATATACTGGGTGTTCCATTTAAAAAAACATAAGTTTGATTTATAGCTAAAAAATTGACAGCTCACAGCAAAAATCTGATCACGCCACTGGATTCTACGTCAAAAACTGTATAAGAGCTATTTTTTAGCTTTGAGATATGTTAAAGGATAACGGAGATACGAGGGGGGTCCCAAAATGCATTATTTTCAATTTCGCCCTGTATCTCAGAAACGACGCGGGCTGTGAAAATTTTGTTTATACCATCGTTCTTTTCACAAAAAAGTAGCACAGTATTGCGAAAACCGTAACTCTCTATCTTCACTCGTAAGTGAGATACCCCGTAATATCATCGAAAATGGGACACCCTGTACAATAATTTGGTCTTTAAGCCAATAAGTAAAATTCAATGATTATATAGATATTAGCCAATACCAAATTTGTACTTTGTATCGAAAAAATTCTAATTGAATGTAATCATGTATAAATGACAAATAATAAATAAAACGCAGCAATTAAAATATATATTAATAAAAAATTTTGTAGGTACCTACTTATCGTAGTATTTCAATTAAAAGTAAACTAAAATTTACTAAAAATCAATTGAAAGTAAAGTTGCAATTCACAAGCACTGTAACGAAAAGCACTTAATATTTTCTTTTTTATTGCTTTTTTTTTGATTCTGCTGTTAATTAAAAATTTTAAAACAAATTATTAAAGCATTTTTGGAAGATTATTTTTAGTTTACTTTACTTACCAGTTTCGTCATCTAGTTCCATATCATTGTCAATAATATCGCTAATATTTCTAGGGTATTCTTCGCCGGCAAACCAGTATAGGGTGGCCCAACGAAAAGGTCGCATCCCTATTTGTGACCCTCCTAGTATATTTTGGGAAAAACGCTCGGACATGTCAATTTTCATTTCTATGGGGACATTTTTTGTACTGTAGCTGTATAATATAGGGTGATCCAAAATGAAGTTATTGCATCACACTTTAGATTTTTAAATGGACACCCCCAAATTTTATATCATTTTTTGATTTTTTGATAAGGTTTATTCCTATCTTATACCGCTTTGAAGCTATTTGGGATTGTAATTCTAATAATTTAATTTAATACTGATAATGGATTAGACGTAAAAAATAATAATCAGTGTTTTCCATAGTAACAAGGCTTAACTGCAAAGTTGGAAACCAATCCTGAGGGTTAGGAAAATCATAAACTACTTACAACTAGTTGTATACAATGATACATAAGTAAAAAAAAGTGAAAATTAATTTGTTACAAAAAGGTGTACACCTAAATGAAAGTGGTTTCCATTTTCCTCTATGCAGTAATATAGATTTTGTTCAAATCAATTTCGAATATTTTCAAGAATGTCTGGAGTTGCTCTTTTATATTCAGCTGTAATCCTGAGCCAAAGATCTTCGATTGAATCTGACCGTACTAAAAACTTAGTTTCTAAATGTCCCCACAGAAAGTAATCTAAAGGATTTAAGTCCGGGGACAACGGCTGCCACTCAAGTGGGCCTCGTCTGCTAACCAATTGATCAGGAAAGTGGGTGTCCATAAACTGTCTTACTGGAGCTACATAGCGCGGTGGTGCACCATCTTGTTGGAAGCGAAGAACATTTTCATTATGATTATCTCTAATTTCTATTATTTTCGTAAGTAGTGGCTCTGTCGCCTTTTCCAACATGTCTAAGTACACCTAGCCCGTCAAGTTGCCAGAAATAGAGTGAGGTCCTACTATATTATTTCCGAATATGCCGGTCTAAACCTTCATTTTTTCAGGATATTGCGAGTGTACCTCTCGAAACAAATGCAAATCCGAGTCACTCCAGTATCGGTAATTACATATATTTATAGCACCGTGTAAATAAAACGTACACTCATCTGAAAAAAAAATATTAAATAACAGATTTAGATTATTTATTAAGAGTATTACTCATTTCTTTCCAAAACTCCAACCTCCTATCATAATCGTCTTATACTTGTCGATAACATTTTTGTCTGGATGTTACTCAATAAATAACCAGGCAGTAGCCATTGCAGAACTTCCATTTTGGTAGTAGAGTTGTGTTATTTCTACCCTTTCTTGAATCGAATAAAGCATGGTTAATAATTTATCGCTACTAACTAAACGATTTAAAATCAAGTAAAAAGCCTACTTTCTGTGACACGCATTGACCGTGACTGCAAAATATTTTATAATAAGAGATTATTATAAAATGCTGGTATCCATGATTATTATTTTTTACCGTCTAATCCATTACCAGTATTAAATTAAATTATTAGAATTAGAAACCCAACTAGCTTCAAAACGGTTGAAGCTAGGTATTAGCCATATTATACACAATTTGATAAAAATTTAATGTAGAATCAAAAAATTATATTTTAAAAATCTAAAGTGTGACGCAATATTTTCCTTTTAGATCACCCTGTATTATACATCTACAGTACAAAAAATGTCCCCCTAGAAATCAAAATTGACGTGTCCGAGCGTTTTACCCAAAATATACCAGGAGAATCACAAATAGGGGTGCGACCTTTTCGTTGGGCCACTCTGTATCATCATAATTTGATTTCTCGTTTTCTACTCCAGAGCTACACTAATTTATACGGCATGGCGAAATAATACATCCTTATCAATAGTGAAAGTTAATTTCACAAAAGCTGTATAGAACCTTATTATTTTTGTATCAGAATTCACTTTTCCGAAAATGAAAAATTTTCTTTTTTTCCAGCTGCGTTATATTCGTAGAGGCGTTCAAAGTATACTGATCACAGTTGTAAGCACCAACTAAATGTCAAAATGCCGAACAGAAATATTTGACAAATTTATCTCCACTTGGATTATGGATTTTCATTTTTCCACAGTTTTCACATGCACCACCCAAAATAGACGGCATAGCGCTCAAAGTTTTTATTTTCCTTAGGACTACATAATTGTACTATTTCAATGTATATCATATGACCCCAAAATTTTGTCAATGGGCTTTCGGCCTACAAGTATTTTTAAACTACGAAGAATCGTTGAAATTTTAGTTCTATTAAAAAATATATCCGTTAAATATAAATGATGTATTGAATAAAAATAGATATTATTGCATATAGTGCAAATATAGTAAATTCTGGCAAAATAATAATTATAAATAGGATGAGGTCTAGGAAAGTGCTTTGCATATTGTGGTCTTTAGGTTGCCACAAATTCCTTAGATTCAGTTGCTATTAACCTTGAAAAAAATAAAAAATCTTTCTAATGTTTCTGAAGGATTCTGTCGCTACGCTATCAAAAACAAAATGTTCTGTATGTGCGTTTTAAGTAGACACTCATACATATTTAAATTTACATTTCCTATTTAAGTAATTCTGAATATTCTGTCTCCGTAATCATCAATTTTATTGAAGACTTCTATTGATTTTTATTATTCAGAACAAAGTTAAATGAGACATGATCCATTATTGATTTCAGTTTGGAATTGCAAAATAATGGAATCTTTCAAATATTGTATGAAGAATCTACTTAAGATGCCTCGCTGAGTCTAAAGCACAATAATAGAATGTAACTAAATGGATAAAGGGTTGAGATCAAGAAATGGCGCTTTTAAATAAGGCTTTAAGTTGAAATTATAAGTTACTACACAAAATATAAATTTTGTTGCAAAATAACATTGATAGTTCATTAATCCAAATCCATAGTAAAAATCATAGGTTCCAAACATGCAAATAATTTATTTCGGGATATGTATAATTCTATTGTGTTCTTTCCTTTTAAAACGGCAAAACTAAGAGTAACACATTTTTTTATATTTCAATTTTATATTATTCGAAAACATTGTACAATATACCTTTGTATATAGCTATTTATAATTTATATCTATTTAATGCAATTAAGGGCTTCATCATTTCACTCAACACTTTAAACCATTACGACAATGCATCACGACGAAATGACAAACGTCGACTTCCCGAGAATCCTAAGAAACAATACTGTTGAGTGAAATGGTCGGAAGTTAAAACGCTTGTACCTTTGTAGATAAGACACTTCCTCGAGATGTTAATTGTATAACAGAAAATAAAAATTAATAAATAATACCTCGCTTTATTTTTAAATGATGTTTTATTTTAACACAGTATACTGAAAAACAAATTCTAATAAACCCCCTAATATAGTTAGAATCAACAAATAAACTAAACACAAATGGAAAATGATTTGGTTGGAATTTCATACGTAGATTTTTAAAATTGCTAATATTTACCTGTTAGGCATAAGGTGAACTGAAGCATAGCAAATACGTAAAAGGATAGGATTAAATTGGATAAAAATCTAGGGGTATTATATAGGAAATATAAAATTTCAATTGGCATTTTTTTTTTAATGAAGATGTCTTTTGGCGTGTTCAGCACAAAAATCCTGGGTAGTTAGCGGTAAGTAGGTAGAGGTTGGTAGGTAATATTTAACCTTACACAGCGCTAGTCATAAAAAAATAAATCAGCTGGGAGGGAGCGCATCGTTGCCAATTCTTGGCAACGTTGATCAAACGTATAGAGTTACGCATGCATTCACGTTCCAGCAAATTGCTTACAACGGCCCTAGTGGTCCAGTGGTACAATTGTGTGACTGTGGCGCGGCACCCGTGGTTCGATTCCCGTCGGTGACTAGAATTTTTTTAAAGGCTGTTCGTGTCTTTTTTTTTATTTGGGTTAGTTTTGGTTAGTTTCGTTTGGTTGCGCCATGCGTGACGTTATTAATACTCTTTTAAATTAAACGTAAGGGATACTGGGAATTAGCAACGTTGCCTTTCCCTGATTTATATTCTATGACTAGCGCTGTTTAAGGCTAAGTGTAAATGATAGGTTGCCCGATAAGTTGGGTGCGACAGACGGAAGAGGAAAGCCGTGACGTCAGTTGTTGAAATCGATTGGAATTAGAAGTAGCGATTAGCGTTTGATTTGTGTTTATTTTCCTTCGCATCACCATTTTTGGTTAATTTTCTGCCCTTGACAAGTGTTTTTTACTAGTTTCCAATAAACATTTTGTGTAGGCATGTAGTAGTGTAGAGACTCAGTTTTGGGAAATAGTTTTTTAGATCTAGAAAAGATTTTTGTGCGAATAGGGCACTCTTACAGCCTAGATCAGTAGTGTTGAAACTTTGATTAGTGCCATTGTCCGATAAACTCTTGAATTATTTCAGAGGGTTTGTAGGAAAAGGTTTTTGTCAGAATAAAATATTAAAATCAAGATCAATAAGCCATAAAAAACACCAAAATTGTCAACGTAATTTAAAAAATATACAGGGTGGTCCGATTTACAATCGCGAGATTTTGGCAGCGTACTTAGTACTTGAAAATAGGGCAAAAAGTCCATATAAACTTATGTCCGCAAATGCACCGTTTTCAAGTTAGAGGGCGGTAAAGTTTCTTGAAAATACCTTTTTAATTTTTTTTAAATATCTTATTGACGATATTATTAAAAATTGGTGGTTTAATTTGTAAGAATAAGGGGTTTATTTAGCTTTTACTAGATTTAAATTCAGGGGCTTCTCGAGGGGCACCTTAACAAATATTGTTGTAAAATAATGCGCCAGTGATTTATTTTATAATTTTCATATTTTTTTCTGATTAAGCAACTAAAAATAAAAAAAAAGTTCGCTTGATTTTTTTCGATTTTATTTCGTTTTCGAAAAAAATATAAAAACCATTTGATTGCTTGGCCTTAGATAACACGAAAAATTGAAACTTTATATATTTTTAAATGGAACAGCCTGTATATTATTACATTTTTGGTCGAGTTTCTAGAGACATCTAAACACATTTTGTGTATAATATCTTATACCTATCTTAAGCTGTTTACGAAATTATAGGTTTGTTCTAGCAGCGATTTCAAACGGTTTCAAACCGTACGGAGTTTGCGCATAGCCATATAAGCGACGCTTATATCGTTATGCGCAAACTCCGGACGGTTTGAAACCGTTTGAAATCGCTGCTAGAACAGACCTATTGATAGTTGAAAGTCGAGCATTTTGACAGGCTCTAAAATCTAAGCCGCACGAGATCAAAGAATATGGTTTGCACATTCCTATCTTGGGTTTTCATAAGCTATGGAATGCTAGTAACTTTGAATTTAACCGGAGGTTTAAAAGTTCCGGTTTATTTTATCCGAGTTAAATTCGAAGATACTGTCATTCGATGGATTATAAAAACTTAAGATAGGAATGTGCAAACCGTTTTCTTTGATCTTGTGCGGTTTAGATTTTGGAGCCTGTCAAAGTGTCAAAATACCCGACTTTCAGCTGTCAATATTTGGTAAATAGCTAAAGATAGGATATTATACACAAAATGTGTTTAGATTTTTTTAGAGAGTCCAAAAATGTAGTAATACAGGGTGTTCTATTAAAAAATAATAAAGTAGGCTTATATGCCAGAAAATTACCAGTGTTTTGTTTTATATGTAACTTAGAAAAAACTTGGCCACCAACCCTACATTTTGTTTTTTTGTTTACCTTGATATCCTTAAATTCAAAAAAGTTACAGCGAATCAAAATGTTATCAAGATAAATTGAACGCACGATTTTTGGAATTAATTTAATAGATTATTTTGATTATAAAACTTGTTGCAGGTTATTGAAAGAAATATTTATTTTCAGTTATTTTTTCTATGATCAATGGATATGCAGTAAAAATGGTTTTTAATTTTTCTTACCAAAAAAACCGACAAAAATGTTGTATTTTTTGTCACTTAATCCAAAAAAGTCAGTGGCACCCAATTTCTTTAAATATTAGCTAAGGTGCCTTCCGAGACACCACTTGAGTTAATAATTTTAATCTAATTGGGTCTAAATTAGCCCCTTTATTATTACAAAGAACACTACCAATTTTCATTAAAATCGTCTAAAGATTATTTGGGATATTTATACAGTCTGCTCAAAAAAGTATGCAACAGATGGGACACTTCTTTATTATTGGATTCTCTGAAAATTGTATTCTTGATAAAAGTTGGTGCTTGCACTAAAACAATAAATCAGTATTTCAAATTTTACGGTTTGCTTTTAGTAGGTACGGGAGCAAATGTCTTTTTTTTCCGAAATCGCGTCAGGAATAAAGTACCTTAACTTATAAAGATACAGCAAAATTTTATAAGAAAAAGTTCTTCTTCCAAATTAAAAAAATTATCGAAATATGAAAGTTGAGTTAAGTACATCAACTTTTAATTTTTCTTCTTTTTTTCTCGATTTTTTCTTACACCTTGCGTCAATGGTGAATATTTTCTTATTTTCTTATCAGTGCTCTTACCAAGTAACTTCAAAATTTATTTGTGATCGAATTTGGTTACATAGTTGCATAATGTTGCAGTTTTTCCAGATATAATAGCCAGTTTAGGTATCAATGTGTTACAAACCCATTTAAACACTTTTGGTTCAAAATATTTCCTAATCAAAATCATGATAGACCCAACCTTTTTCATTTTATGCAAAACAAGTAATAATTTATTTATCTTATGCATTCGATTAGTAAAATATGCCCAAGTATTCTAAATAGTCATATAAAATATTTGTTTTTGAAGAGTAGGTCGTGCATTTGGAATAAAAACAAATAAATAGCAATAATTTTACTTCACTCTGACATATGAAATTAATTATTATTGAGTCAGTCACTCCAATTGTATTTTGTAATTATTGTGGACAATTATTTCGGATCAAAAGTGTGTTCGCAACACACTGGTCCCTAAACTGGCTTTTATCTATGGAAAAACCGAAACATTATGCAACTATGTAACTAATATCTATCTTAAATAAATGTTAGCAAGAATACTAATTAATAACAAAAGAACAAAACATTCACCAGTAGCGTAACGTTTAAGAAAAAAATCGAGAAAAAAGAGAGAAATTAAAGGTTGATGTACTTGACTATAATTTCATATTTAGATAATTCTTTTATTTTGGAGGAACTTTTCCTTATAAGATTTTGCTGTATCTGTATAAGTTAAGGTACTTTATCCTTGACGCGATTTCGGGAAATGACATTTGCTCCCATACTAAAAGCAGTACTCAAAATCTGAAATACAAATTTATTGTTTTAGGACACACACTAACTTTTATCAAGAATAAAATTTTCTGAGAAATCAATAATAAAGAAGTTTCCCATATGATGCATACTTTTTTGGACTCACTATAGAAAAGTTTAAAACAAGCTGTATCGTAAAAATTATGCATATTCAGAGATTAGTTTATAGAAACTTTTTGCTCTATTTTGAACTAAATACGCTGTTAAAGTCTCCCGATTATAAATAGGACCACCCTCTCTATTTATATTTATGTACACGGTGATCATTTATAATGTCCCCCCTTTTAACTTTTTAGACAAAAATGTTAAATACAAAAGTTGTGCAGAATAATGTAAGCTATTTGCAGAATTCATTTATATATATACAAGGTGAAATGAGTGACAGGTTAAAGTTATATCTTTTTAAATGAAATACCCTATATATTACTAGTTTTTTAGAATCTCCTAAAAATCCTGAATATTTTTTCTATAACATGTCCTATACCTAAATGTAATAGTTTTCGACATATTCGCATTTTAACTCAGCAGTTATATTCAAAAATAAATATTCGAGATTCCAGTTTTTAGGTGGCCGTGAATTAGGCAACTACAATACGAGACCACTATTTAAAATGCGAATATGTCGAAAACTATGACATATGCGAATATGTCGAAAACTATGACATAGTTAGACATGTTATAGAAAAAATGTTCAGAATTCTTAGGAGATTCCAAATAATTAACAATATACAGGGCGTTTCATTTAAAAAAATAAAACTTTCACTTGCCACTCATTTCTGCAACACCTTGTATATATATATAAATGTATTCTGCAAATAGCTTACATTATTCTGCACAACTTTTGTATTTAACATTTTTGTCTAATGCGAAAAACAAAAAAGTTAAGAGGGGGGGACATTATAAATGATCACCGTGTACGTGGAGCTTATTTTTGTACTAAGTTTTGAAACTGTTTCGTTCACTTTATTTTAATTCTTGCTTAAACATTTGTCCCTTACTTGCCCTAATGTTAAAAGCAATATAAAAACAAAGTGCGCTTTATTTAATTATATTATTTTATAGACATACCTAGCAGTTCAGATAACTGCATTCTCAACACTTTTTTTAAAATGAAAATTAGGGTCCCTCTAAAGTGTTTCTTTCAATGGGCACCCTGTATATTATTAAGTACTTAGAAAGATCTTTTCCTCCTAATTATAAATATATCCGGGTTTATATCTTAATCTTGAAAAATGGCCCAGCAAATCGATAAAAACCGTGCCATCCGTACTTGCCTGTCGGCTTTCAACAGATGACGTCACGCGTCGGTCGGTGAAGTTATCGAGCAACCTATTCTCTACCAACCTTGGTTGAAAAGGGCATTTATAAGGCTATCTATCAATCGTGCCTTGAATGGAGTGACTGCGTTCTTTTACCTAGCCGCTAGATGGCATTTTCCGACATAGCCCCAAATAAGTTCTGTTTTCTCGAAAAAATTAAAAACAACGAAAATTAAAAACAACTAACCCAAACAAAAGACAGGCAAATGAGAGTCTAATATATCACGAAAAACCACATCTTGATATCTCTTACCTAACCTAAAATATTAGTAAAGAAATCAAAACCCAAAAAACATCGGATTTTGGGATATTTTTTCGGTAGGCCCGTTGCTATTAAATACTTCGATAATTTTCCACAATATATATTTATTTACTGCTAAAATAAAAATAACAACATAAATTTTAAAATCTCAATAATAATTAATATACCTACATTCAATCTGATTGAGTATTGCCCTTCTGTCCACACAAAATTTGATCTTATTAAAGAAAGTATACTTTGGAAAACAAAAACACAAAAATTATAATAGCCATACCTAAATGTCCATCAGAATAAGATTACAGCTATTTATAGTGTATGAGATATTTTTGTGGCTTTATTTGGGAAAAAATATTCATATTCCACCCATAGAAGTGTTTGATAAGTTTCGTGCTTATTTTCAATGCGATGATAATGTAACTGTTGCCGCTAGCATAATTATTGGCTTCTTTAAAAAAATTCGAATTTTGTGCGGACAGAAGGGCAATATTCACCCATATTGAATGAATATTAATTATTATTATGCTAAAATAAGGATAATTATGATTTAATAACAACGTGTCTTCCGAAAAAAATTCCAAAATCCGATTTTATTTCGAGTTTTTCCTTTACTTATATTTAAGGTTAAGTAAAAGATATAAAGATGCCGTTTTCACTGACGGCTGTCATTTGTCTGTCTTTTGATTTAAAAAGAGAAAATTTGACTTACATGCCATTATGTCAGAAAACGCCCTCTAGTGCCTATCGCAATCATCACATTCAAGGCACGGTTGATAACCTAAGAAAAGTCCTTTTCAACGAATCCAAGCTTATTAAGATCCGTTCAGCCATTTTGTAGTTATTAGCAAAGTATATGTAAACTAGTAGCTCCACTCCCCCAAATATTTTCTGCCAGCAGCCGAAAATCCGCAGATTGTTGGCAGCATGTGGAGCGTTTTAGTTTAATCAGTCGTTCGTATGTAGGCAGAGTGTTCAGAACAGAGTCGGATTTGTGAAAATCCTCAATTCTATTTCTATTTTAATATTTTATTCGGACTTCGGTGGAAATATATACGAAGCAATGAAAAATACAAAGGCAAATAGGAAAAATCTATAGTCGGATTAGTGAATAGATATGTTAATAAAATTAGGTGAAGGAGGCGACAAGACCGGAAAAATCGTCTAGGTGTCAGATTTTTTTTATAAGTACATATTATATAACGATAATGGAATGCTTTGTAAATATTAAATATATTTTGGCTGTGAAACTAACCCAAAGTTGATTCGACGACAAACTCAAACTAACCAAATCTATTAAAAATGATTATAACGTATCGGAACCGGTTCAAATAACTAAAATAAGTTGAGACTAAGTGAAACTAGCCGAAAGTTGTTTGGACGACTAACCCAAACTAACCCAAAGTTGATTCGACGACTAACCCAAACTAACTAAATGTATTAAAATTGATTATAAGGTATCGGAACCGGTTCAAATGATTAAAATAAGTTGAGACTAAGTGAAACAAACCGAAAGTTGAATAGGCGACTAACTTAAACTAGCCAAATCTATTAAAATTGACTATAACGTATCGGAACTGGTTCAAATGAATAAAATAAGTTAAGACTAAGTGAAACTAACTGAGAGTTGAATCGACGACTAATCCAAAGTAATCAAATCTATTAAAATTGATTATAACGTATCGGAACAGGTTCAAACGACTAAAATAAGTTGAAACTAAGTGAAGCTAGTCGAAAGTTGCTTGTAGTCGCCCCCAAACTAACCAAATCTATTGAAATTTATTATAACGTATCGGAACCGCTTTAAATGACTAAAATAAGTTGAGATAAGTGGAACTAACCAACAGATGAATCAACGACTAACCCAAACGAACCAAACATATTAAAATAGATTATGACGTATCGGAACTGGTTCAAATGACTCTAATAAGTTGAAACTAAGTGAAGCTAGTCGAAAGTAGATTGTAGTCGTCCCCAAACTAACCCAAACTAACCAAATTTATTGGAATTGATTATAACGTATCGGAACCGATTTAAATGACTAAAATAAATTGAAACTATGTGAAGCTAATCGAAAGTTGATTGGACGACTAGCCCAAACTAACCAAATCTATTAGGATTTATTATAACTTATCGGAACCGGTTTAAATAACTAAAATAAGTTGAGAATAAGTGAAGCTAACCGGAAAATGAATCAACAACTAACCCAAGCTAACCAAACCTATTAAAATTGATTATAACGTATCCGAACCGGTTCAAATGACTAAAATAAGTTGAAACTACGTGAAGTTTATCGCAAGTTGTTGATTGGACGACTAATCCAAAGTAACCAAATCTATTAACATTGTTTATAACGTATCGGAACCGGTTCAAATATCTAAAATAAGTTAAGGCTAAGAGAAACTATCCGAAAGTTGATTTGGTGACTAATCCAACTAATAACATCTATGAAAATTGATTATGACGTCTTAGAACCGGTTCAAATGATTGAAATATGTTGAGACTAAGTGAAACTAACCGAAAGTTGAATCGTCGATTAACCCGAACTAACCAACCTAATCCGGTTAGCTGTTCAATCAACTTTTGGTTAGTTTCACTTAGTTTCAACCTATTTTAGTCATTAGAACCGGTTCAGATACTTTATAATCAATTTTAGTAGATATGGTTACTAGTCGTCGATTCAACTTTCGGATAGCTTCACTTTTTCTCAACTTATTTTAGTCATTTAAAGCGGTTCCAATATGTTATAATCAATATTAATAGATTTGGTTAGTTTGAGTTAGTCGTCGATCCAACTTTCGGTTAGTTTCACTTATTCTCAAGTTATTTTAGTAATTTAATGCGGTTCCGATACATTATAATCAGTTTTAATAGATTTGGTTAGTTTAGATTAGTCCTCGATTCAACTTTCGGTTTGTTTCACTTAGTCTTAACTATTTCAATCAGTTGAACCGATTCCGATGCGTTATAATCAATTTTAATAGATTTGGTTAGTTCTCGTTAATCGTCGAATCAAGTTTCGGTTAGTTTCACTTAATTTTAACATATACCTTAGTCATTTGAACCGGTTCCAACACATTATAATCAGTTTTAATAGATTTGGTTAGTTTGGGCTAGTGGTCGAACCAACTTTCCGTTAGTTCACTTATTCATAACTTATTTTAGTCATTTAAAGCGGTTCCGATACATTATAATCAATTTTAATAGATTTTTTTTATTTTAAGTTAGTTTTCCAATAAACTTTCGGTTAATTTCATTTAGTCTTAAATTCTTTTAGTCATCCGATACGTTATAATCAATTTTGATAGATTTGGTTAGTTTGGGTTAGTAGTTCAATCAACTCTCGGTTAGCTACACTTATTCTCAACTTATTTTAGTCATTTCAAGCTTTTCAGAATACATTGAAATCAATTTTAATAGATTTGGTTAGTTTGGGTTATTCGTCAACAACTTTCGGTTAGTTTCATTTAGTCTCAACTTATTTTAATTATTTGAATCTGTTCCGATACGTTATAATCAATTTTAATAGATTTGGTTAGTTTGGGTTAGTCCTCCAATCAACTTTCGGTTAGTTTCAGTTAGTATCAACTTATTTTAGTAATTTGAACCCGTTACAATACGTTAAAATCAATTTTAATAGATTTTGTTAGTTTTGGTTAATCGTCGAATCAAGTTTTGGTTAGTTTCACTTAGTCTCAGCTTATTGTAGTCATTTGAACCGGTGCCGGTGCCGATACGGTACAATCAATTTTGACAGATTTGGTTAGTTTTGGTTAGTCGTCCAATCGACGATACAAAAATGCCGTAACGTGAGACGAAAACATAAACCATCTCATAATGTGGCCTTGAAAAATCACTTTCATGAAACCAAAGAAGTGTAGTAAATATGAGATTCCGAAGTATTATATTATTATATATTTTTAAATATATTTTAGGTAATCCACTATTATTGCTATCTTTGAAACAGTCAAAGCTACAAAGTTGATTAAATTAGAAAGTTGCCATTATTGATGCCTTTTCAAGATCGATATGCAGTGTTGTTAAATTCTTGTTAGGTTCTGAGATAGCAACAGTGGTATCACCTAAAAATGACACCCCGTATAGCAATTTTTTTTCAATTCCCTTCTATGAAAATATTTTTACAACTTTGCTCAGTTTCACTTCATTTTTCACCCGGCCGGCATTCAGTAGGTCTTTCGGTACGAGTCCATACAATCTCCTGAATACATCTCTGACTAGAGAAAGCCACGCGAATCAATCGGACACTTACGCAGCGCATCGGTCATCTCCAGTTGTCACTTGATATAAAAGAATGTGGCTGAATTACATCAAAGGATTTACCGCTGAGTGAACTTACTAGTTTACATATACTTTGTTATTAGCATTTATTTAAAAAAAAACCCTCGCACCACTTTCCTTTAAGAGGTAGCTCGAAAAATGTTTAATCAAAAATACTAGAATTTATCTCAGCCCTAAATTGCCACTAGCATTAATTTAAAAAGGAATTACAAAAACCGGGTTTTAAAATTTAATATGGCTATTACGCCACTTGGCAGCCATTTTGGGAACTTAAAAAAAATTGTCTATTTATAAATTTATTTTATTTATTTTTTTTGATAACATTTTTCCTTCGTAGCTTTAGTCCCAATTTTTTTTACCGTAACTCTATACAACAATTACTTTTCGAGACATAGCCGAGTGTCATTCTTAGTTGGCCACCCGCTATTTTTTTGAAAAAAAGAGTAATTTTGGATTATTCTATCCCCGAAGAAGTCGTGAGGATCGAAAAAACCGAAACCATAGTTAGATAGGAAATTTCTAGCAGAAACCTCTCTAAATGCTTTCAACGAGTGGTGTGTGTGCGGAGATGGCGGGCGACGTTGGACGTAAGGAAAAATCTTAAGACTTTGATTTATTGGTCAAAGCAATTAAGGTTTTTTAGAAAAGCTGATCACTTCACGTGAATCTACGCCAAACACCGTTCAAAAACCCGCGAAACAAAGTATGATGCTTTTATACGGTTTTTGTTAGAATCTGCTAATTCTAGCAAAATCACCACATTTGTATTGACTTCTAAACCAGAGGCAATTATGAAATGTTGAAAAAAGGGACGTAAATATTTTCTATAAAAATGTCTTGAATGTTGGCTCTATATACACGCTAATGGTAGAGGCAAAATTATGTTCATAGGTGAAATGCATCTTCATATGCAATACTAATTTGTGCCGAAATGCAATGTTTAACTATAAACATTTCGGATTTCTTTCTTAAAAATTGGGTTTTGAAGAAATTTTTCTATAAGTTACAGTATATCTTATAAATAAAATATAATATCAGTTCATAAGAAGTGTATAATGAAAATTCTGAAGTTTTTTTTCCAATGTTTGTAGAGTTAAAATTTGACCAATATTTTAGATTAATTATTTTTTAGCGTTAATCATTACTACAATATCCTTTCAAACCGAAAGTAAACAGTAGTTTCAGCCAATGTTCTCTCTAGCCCGATCCAGCTGAGATTTATTGAAATATCAAAAACCATTTTACTGATACTTTTGACCACCAATCGAAATCTGAAAATGTTTCAATAAATATTACAAAAACATTTGAACAATCAATGCGGTATTACTTCGTGGTGAAAGTTACAAAAATACCAACGTTTAGTCAAAGTTATTTAGGCTACTCTCCATTGCATAGAAAATGAAGCAAGAAAAATGTTAGAGAAAATATGAGCGTTCTAGCTAAAAGTTAAAATATGGAAATTTGTATAGGAAAATAAAATGAATATTTCAAACAGAAAAAAAACATGGTTTGAGGTTTCAGCATTTGTCTAATTTAGCAATTAATAATTTAAAGGTAAATGGCGTTCCATTGATTTTGCACTTAGTTTATATTCCTTCCTATTCCATTCCCAAATTAGAATAAACTCGGTACCCAATCTTAACAACAAAGGTAAAGTTAGGAAGGTGCTATCAGGATCTCTCTTTCAGTCCAGAGGTAATCCATTGATCAGGGCTGAGTACAAAAAGAAATCGAATCAACAATACGAATCCTCAAAAAGGAATCGATTACTCATATAATTACTAACGAATCTTTTTTGTAGTAAAATTGGTTTGAGTCCGAGGAATTGTAATTTTTTATCGGTTAGGGCATGAAATAAAATTCCTTTACATGACAATGTTAGAATAAAAACGTTCTGGCCGATTATCAGGTCTATTTCAAAGTTAAAAAAAAGCATTATTATCAAAACATACCAATATATGAAAGCTTGTGACAAAAAAATTGTCATTTTTAATAACGTTGAAAAACCTATTAAGCAGTGGAAACGTCGTCAGTTAATGTATGTACAAAAAATGGAAACATTTATTATTGGTTTCTCAGAATTTTTTTCTTGACAACAAATGGTACAGGGTTAACCAACGAGGACTAGACAAGGCGATTTTTGACTTTCCTTGTACTTTTATAAAAAAAAAAACTGAAATAGCCATCTTATGTAATTTTCTCCCGCGAATTCGGATATGTTGATTGTTGAGCAAAAAACAATTGAACGTCAAATAAAAGTGCTAGGGGCCACTTTGATATTTTTTAAAAGGAAACCCTGTATATTACTACCATTTTTGGACTCTCTAGAAGAATCTAAACATATTTTGTATATAATAACCTATACCTATCTTTCGCTGTTTACCAAATATTGACAGTTGAAAGTTGGGTATTTTGACATTTTGACAGGCTCTAAAATCTAAACCGCACAAGATCAAAGAAAACGGTTTGCACATTCCTATCTTAAGTTTTCATAAGCTATCGAATGACAGTATCTTCGAATTTAACCTGCGGATAAAATTAACCGGAACTTTTAAACCTGCGGTTAAATGTCAAAATGCCCGACTTTCAACTGTCAATATTTGGTAAAAGGCTAAAGATAGGTATAGGATATTATACACAAAATGTGTTTAGATTTTTCTAGAGAGTCCAAAAATGTAGTATTATACAGGGTGTTCCATTTAAAAAAATATCAAAGTGACTCCTAGCACTTTTATTTGATGTTCAATTGTTTTTGCTGATCATATCCGAATTCGAGAGAGAAAATTACATAAGATGGCTGTTTCAGTTTTTTTTATATAAAAGTACAGGGAAAGTAAAAAAATCGCCTTGTCTAGTCCTCGTTGGATAAACCTATACATAAAGAAAAATTTATTTCTGAATGTTCACATTTTAAGTCAAATGTACAGGAGAAGGGTGTACAACAAACAATGTTTTTATTTATGGAAAAGGTAAATTCATAAAAATTATCATTTCCAAAATGGCAAAATTAAAGGCCCTAAACTTAGAGGTAATAATATTTTAGAAGGTAATATTTTCAGGAACATAAACGTTAAAATATGGTTTAGCTTCAGTTTTGGCACATACCATAACTCTTATATATAAAAAAATATTATAAGGCTTGTATACTTGTATTTGTATGCTCATCAATTAATTTTGCTACTTTCTAAATGCATGTTTTTCAATCTCCTTAAATCACATTTTTATGTTTCGTCATAAATTTTTGACAATGCAAAAATAAGTTTTGCTTTGTCACTGACTCTTTATGGCA
>MU186668.1:0-19343 GCA_016904865.1 Pissodes strobi | reverse complement strand
TGACAATGCAAAAATAAGTTTTGCTTTGTCACTGACTCTTTATGGCAGATCGATAAAATGGGAATCAGCAAAATCATTTTCATATTTGCACATTACAAACAAATTTGTATTTAATGTCCTAACCTAAATACGCATCATGAGCCTCAGGGAACATTAGTTAAGGCAGAAAGCAATACTGTCACCAAATAATACAAGAAATAACACTTAAAAATATTTATATTTCCAAGAGTGAGAGGTACAAAATTTGAAATCTTAATAATAAAATTATCAGTTAAGGCACTAAGCAGTCAGCTACAAACAATTCCTTGTTGCTAAAACTAACATCTCAAACTCCACCATCTTCTCCATGATTGAATTTTGAATCTGGTACTGACAGTAATATCAGTCGTTTATTTTTTTGATTAAATACAGATGAAGGGCACATGGGAAAAACGATCTGTCACATTATTTCTTATGGGAAACTTTTTATTATTGATTTCACAGAAAATTTTATTCTTGATAAAAGTTGGTGCTTGGAAAAAAATAATTTTGACAATGCTTAATTAAGGATAAGTTATACAGGGTATTTAAAAAATACAAAAATGATGGGTAAAAAACAAAAATTTTGGAATATCGGAAAAACTTCTACAAACAAAATAAAGCTCCTATTAAGATAAAAATAAAAGTCAAATACCATTTTTTTTTCAAAAGTGCATCGTTTCTGAAAAAAATAAGGACAAAGTTAAGAAAAAGAGGGTTTTTTTTTCAATAATTGACATGAATTTTCTCCGCAACGGTGCACTTTTGGAAAAAATGGTTTCCCTGAAGAAGGTTTTCCGATATTCCAAAATTCTTGTTTTTTAACTATCATTTCTGTATTTTTTAAATACCCTGTATAACTTATCCTTAATTTAGCATTGTCAAAATAATTTTTTTTTTCAAGCACCAATTTCTATCAAGAATAAAATTTTCTGTGAAATCAATAATAAAATAGTTTCCCATAAGAAATGTGACTTAGATTGTTCTTCCCCTGTGTCCTTCAAATGCTAACTAAACCTAAATTTGGGAATTCACAATATGCTCGCTAATACTGATTTTATTGTAATTCATCAAAAACGATTCGTGAGTGATATACGATCAGTTAACATCGGAGCTTATCTGTCCAAATTAATTAGGAATCTAATTTCGAATAGTAAGGAAGTATGGCTATATGACCGCTTCAGAATTTCTAATTGAAGAGAGAATAGATGATTCGTTTATTAAAAACCGGTATCTATCGGTTTTGAGAACCTTTCGACTGGAATAATGTCAGATTAGCCCATCGGGCTTCCGGCAAAATTGCACCACGATGGTGGAGCATAGTGAAGGCTCTGGCAATATTATTTGGCTCTTATACCAATATTCACAATTGACATTGGTAAAAACTTAATGGTCAAACAAGATCAAAAGCAAATGATTTATTGGATGCTTTCACTGAGACAGAAACGTCAAAGTGGTGAGAGCAGTTTGATAACGGAGAGTGACATCCCCACCATTCCGAGTTGCTACGGGATGTGGCACATCAATCCCATCATACTCCTTCAGGTTGGAGAACACCGAACTACAAAGGCTGGAGCTGATGAATGACAGCAAGTGGCAAGCGGTGCTGCATTGTCTTATCAGCCAGGAGCGTTAGACTAGTAAGAGCAGTTTGATTGCGGGGAGTGATGCCCCTGCCATTCCGAGTTGCCACGGTCCACCAAATTCCATCATGCTCCTCCAGGCTGGAGAACACCGAAGTAGAAAGTCTGGAGATGGGCAATTATAAAATGTGGCAAGCGGCGCTACATTGTATTAGCAAGCAGGAACATCAGACTGCTCAGAGTAGCTTGATTACGGGAAGTGACGCCCCCGCCAGGCCATTCCGAATTGCCACGGGATGTGGCCCATCATAGCCCATCGTTCTCCTCCAGTCTGGAGAACACCAAAGTACAAAGTCTGCAGCTGATCGCTGGGGAGTGACCCAACAAACCCATTCTCACTCCTCTCAGAATAGGGACCACCAAAGGAATACATCTGAAGCGGATTCTTCCAGTGGAAGCGGCCCTAGGTGGTAGATGCTTAAACCTATGTGCATCTCGAATGCATCTATTTTTCTACGGACTTGTGCTTTCATGTTTCACGATTCCGCTGTGTAAAGAAATATTGGGAATATTAGAGTGTCTCAACTATTTTCTTTTTGGTGTTTAACGTGATAGCAGTGTCCTTCCAGGTTTTTTAAGGCCTTTCATTCCTCCCCTTGCTATTTCTGTTCTGCGTTTTATCTCTTGTGTGCAACCTCCTTCATTTGTTTTTAGTACACCCAGGTAAACGACCTGATGTACTACCTGGCACCGTTCTACTTTTGTTATATCTGGTCTATTATTATTTTCCCTGTCTACAATCATGATTTTTGTTCTTTCATGGTTGATATCTAGACCATATTCTGTGCTTTGTGTTTCAAGTCGCCTAATCAGGGTATTTAGTTCCTCTGGATCATTTGCTAGTAGGACGGTGTCATCCGTCACATTACAATTACGTGGAGTCAAATGACATTCGTGAGTCATTATATGAGTAATCGATTCCTTTTTGAGGATTCGAATTCTTGATTTGTTCCTTTTTGTACTCAGCTCAGATCAGTGCTTTATCCCTGGAATGAAAGAGGAAACGAATAGCACTTTCCCAGTGGTCGGGATAAACAAGTGATTTTATTATTGTTTAATACCATAAAGAAGGGTGTGGTATCTTAATTAACCACTTTTAATGAACTGTATTGCTATAGGGTAGTGAGAGGAATTGAAACATGTATTCGGTTTAATTTACTTTAATAATGCAGGTGTGAATTGCATATGAATATTAGAGATATAAATAAACAGCGTTTTCTATGTTAAATAGAAATTATATATGTACAATTCTTAGAATAATTGCAGGCATTCGTTCATTCAAGCATAAAACTTATGTTACAAAAGGTTTCTTAAAATTAGAAATATCCACTAAAAAGTCTTGATTGTTTGATTTAAAAATTAGTTTTATATCTTTCTTATACTTTTCGTTCTCCAACTTAGCAACTTTCACACAGCGTACCTTTCACCCTGATTCTGCTTTACCTGTCTTGCTTACAGAAATTCGACCAGGAATGACAGTCCGCCATCTTATGTTCAATTTTCCAAACGGGACGCTATCGCTCTGACTTGGAAGAATTACTTAAAAAAGCCCAAAAGAAGGTCTTTGTCCAACCTTGGACAAAGATAACCGAGGTGCACTAAATATTCTCTAATATTTATGCATAGAAGAGAAATTGACCCAAAAAGGAATTTGACCTTTGGCCAGAGAACAGCACGTTTTACTGCTATTCGAGCGAACGTTTTAACTGAACTGAGTGGCTAGAGAGCAGATTGGACTGATATAGAACATTTTAGTGGATGTAAGACACTTCCAAACTAATTATTTGCCTCAAAAAGAGTTAGGACATGGCTAGATGTTTTTGGCGCGGAAACTAGGAGAGCTGTGACTAGACAGAAACTACGTGAATGAGTGTTTGCTACGCACTGACTTGATTATCTCTTTCTTTGAGCAGGTGGCCTAGCGGCAAAACCACATAATAAAAGTGGGCGAGGACACATACCGAATTCATTTGAGATTACAAGGGTAGAATCTGATTTCTTTCTTTATTTGACACACTATTGTTCACAATGCTGACTGAGACAAAAATCTATTGAATTGAAAACGATTACAAACGTTTTCCTTTACGAGTGAAGAGTTGCTGAATTGTAATATTTTATACTGACAGTACTGCTGTACAGGCTCGAATTAAGGGATCGTCTGTCCAGGTTTGGGCTAAGGGGTATTGAAGAACGGGCATATGCTAATTTAAATGCACAAATTGGGTTGTAAAATAAATCTATTTTATGTTTAATTGCGGCTCATTCATTTTACATACATACAGGATGTTATCACCAAATAAGACGGTGAAAAACGATAGTTTCTACATGTGTTGGGGTGTTTCCCCAACACCCAGCTTTACTCCTGTTCTTAAAATTGTGTGCCGAGTTTATTCTAATTTAGCAATGGAGAAAGAAAAAAAATAAACTGAATGCAAAATGAATGGATTACCCTTTACCGTTGCGTTAATAATTGTTAAATTAGAAAAATGCTGAAACTTCAAAATATGTTTTTTTTTCTGTTTGAATTATTTATTTCCTTGAAAAAATTTGCATATTTTAACTCTCAATTAGAACGCCTCACATTTTCCCTAACTTTTTCTTGTTTAATATTCTAGGCAATGGGGAATAGGTTAGCTAACCGTTGGTATTTTTGTAACCTTGACCGCGAAGTACTACCACATTGATGATTTTTGGAATATTGAAAACAATGATTTAAAAAAATTGAGATTGGTGGCCAAAAGTAGCAGTAGAATTGTTTTTAGAATTTCTATAACTTCCGGCTATCGGAACTAGAGAGAACATTGGTTCGATCTACTTGTTTACTACCAGTTAGACCGGATATTTTGCTAATGAATCACGTTAAAAAAATTAAACTACAAATATTAGTCAATTTTTAGCTCTACAATCATTAAGAAAAAAACTCGGAATTTTCATATACACTTATCATTTATAAGAAACAGTATGTGAAAAGTTTCGTCAAAAATCAATTTTTCTAAAAAATATCGAAAATGCTTATTGTTAAACATTGCATTTCGGCAGAAATTAGTATTGAATCTGTAGATGTATTTCATATACTTATAATTTTTCTTCTACAAGTGGCGTGGTATATAGGTATATCATAAACAATCATAAATAACGTCAAGTAAACAACGAATACTTAAATTTCGCCAAGATATTCGATAATGGTCAACTATAAGGTTTATAGGAATAAATGCTTAATTGGCCTATTTTGACGAGGACAAAGTTATTACAAATTATCTATTCAAAATAATGTGTCGCTTTACTTTTGTTCGATGGTGTATATTTTTAAACTAAAAGCACACCTACGTAGATTTCGTAACCCAACATCGTGTAGGTCTCAGAAAAATCAACCTTTTGACATGTATCTGGTATTCATTGTTTTAAACTGATTGTATGTTTAATGAACAATAAATCAGTAAGTAGACACCTATCAATTTGGTTAAACATGCCTAACATCAAACGACTACCTAAGTTTTAACGTGAATGGTGACTTGCAGAAGCTCAGTCAATTAGAGAATGTAAAACAAAGAAAGAGCTATTGACTGTCTAGAACTGTCTTTAATCATGTAACTGAATAAATGAAAGCACGTATTTTTGTTTAGTCATATTATTTTTTGTAGCCCATTCCGGAAGGCTTTAATATATGTGTTATATTTTAATAGGTAGGCGTTATATACGACGGATTAATGGCTAGGCGAATCCCTTCCATTGATGTATAGTTTTTTAGCAGTTCTGTATATAACAAAATAATTTTAAAATATGCTCTTAATCAAGCTCCATATACCACGCTAAACGTATTTTAAAAACATTTTACCGTTTTTTCTTATACGAACCGAGTGAATGTGCTGCGCCATCATAGTCGACATAAAATAGTCGATTCCTTGTTTTAGGAAACATATTTTATTGTTCATATTCAAATCATAATATATACTGCATATTATAAGTAATACTTATTTTAACGTAAGCACATATTATCTGTTTATGCAACAGTTGTTTTTTAGCAAAGTTTTAGAGGAGTTACCTAGACTCAAAAATGTATTAAATTATTTTAAAATAACTATTATTACCTTTTAGAATTTTTGATTTTTTAAAAAATGTTACATAAATTTATATGACAATAATAGCATTCCTACTGAAATAATAAAAATATTACATAATTTCTAATTTCCATGTTTAATAAATAATAGGCCTCTTCTATGAAAAGCTTTTAAAAAATAAATCTCGACATGCCAGGCTTATTCTTCAGATTACTAATCCGATTCTAATGCAAATGAAAACAGCGATAGACCTTGGCAGTTTGATATTTTTGTACAGTATACCATTTTTTGTATAATTATACCCGCTATAAAACTAGTTGAAATGCCCTAATCTAGACCGTTAAATCTTGTCAAAGTCAAAGTCAAAATGTGCTTTATTGTAAGAAGAACAAATCTTTCGTCTACAAAGCAGTCACCTTATGCATAGAAAATAAGATTAAGTAATATAATAAAATATAAAGTAAAAATCAAATTTAAAATTAAAGCGAGGATAAATATAGGAAGAAAGATGCAAATGCAAATAAAAATACAATAAAAATATAAATAAAAATGCCTGGTAAAAACAACTGTAATAAGACTTTGCCGGTTATAGATCTTGCACCCTTCATACATAATTGAATTTTTTGTAAGTCTGGAAATAGGGAAGCGTAGATTTTACTGCTAATCTTGTATTATGTGATCGATCAAGGATCTCAGTACAAGGTTTTTTATGAATCAGACAGACTGTTTCAAGGATAAATATAAAGGTATTAATGTTAATATTCCATGCTATGCAAGCATATGGCTTTCATCTGCAAAACAAAAATTGAATTGGTTGCAAAAGCCTCAGAATGCTATACCATATCGAAGCAAGGTGTGACTCGAATAGTGAAAAATACACCATCCTCGGTTCCCAATTCGCCCTAGACCACTCTAAAAGGCCAGCCTAGAACGCAGTAATGAAATTTGTAACAAATTTAAGCTTATTGTACACCAAAGGCTCAGAAACTTGGTGATTGATCTACTTTCGACATGTTGATTATTTATATATAAATCATTAAAATTAAAACCAAAAGTAAGTATATTGGTTTTAGTGACGTTTAAGCTAAGGGAATAAGCATCACACCATGTCTTAATTTTTTTGATAGATCCGAGGTCATCATTTCCCTAAGATTGTCACCAGTTTTTGCATGCCATAGGAGAGTGGTGTCGTCAGCGAAGAGGGTGATCTTTCCCCTAATATCCACCTGCGACACACCATAATGACATACCAGAGGCGCAGACCCATCGTCGCCAACTCTCACCACCTGAACTCTCCCCGAAATATACGCTCTGAACCATCGATTAGCCGTTCCACGTACACCTTAGTGGTGAAGTTTCCACAGCAGCACCTCTCGATCGACGCAGTCGAAACCCCATAGAAAAAGGTTATAGGGGGATAGAATGGGAAGTCCTTAACTACCAAATAAATTAACAAAGAGCGCCATCTCCAAGCATTTTAGCTTCTTTTTAAAAGAGAGCTGTATGATCAGCACGAATTTGAGCGTTGACACTTCTCCAAAAGATGGCACCTCAATCTTTTAGGTGCGAATATTTAAATTTGGCCATTGCTTAAATTTTGTTTAACTAAACGTCATCCAAGTATTCACATCTTAAGCAAGTATTCAAGGATTTCATGATAGCTTTTTGAATCTGATACCACTTTTTTCTGATAGGTTGGTGTAAACTGTGTAACTAACAAAAAAGAAATCATAAATTCACTATTTAAGGATGTTTATGGTTTAAACTAACCAAGGAAAGTGATGTAAGACACGAACCTAAAAAATGGCATGGAATACTATCCTGAGAACAATTCGCCAAAATGAAACAAAGAGGTACGCTGATGACGCGCGAAATTCCTCTTATTTAAATTATTGTACTCTAAAACCAATGGAGGAAATTTTTTACAGTAGGTATTTTGTAAATTTTACGAAAATTTACACTTATAAAAAAAGACAATACTAATTTTGTGTTACATACATTATTTTTATTATGGAGTACAACCATTACCTCCTATAAGTAGAGATAATGGTACAACATATAGGGGAGAGTCACCTTTAATGGGACGATCCTTGAATGGGACATGCTTAATGAAAACTGTAAACCTTTAGCTATATTTTTCGAACCTTCCCAATAGATGATCCTTAACCAGTTGATCAATCAGACATAATAATATTAATGTGCGAAATGGAGCCATGTTCGTGGTTGTGAAGAGGTAAGGTTACAATATTCCTATAAAAACTCTATACTTTTAGCCCGTATTTTAAACAGAAATCAGTGTTTTGGGTTTTCAGGTTAGAAAATAAATAACAGTTTTTTAAATTGGCAACTGTTTCCTTGAATGGGACGTTTAAAGGTCCTTGATTGAGATACGTCCCATTCAAGGTCCATTTTGTTTTTCGGTATTATTACCAAAAACCAAAAAAAAAAAATAATAAATACTGTTTGCTTGCAGACTGTATAAAATGGGACCAAGAAAGAGAGTATGGATCTGCATGTAAAATGGCTGCCGTGCGAGAAGTCATTTTACACAGAACTTTAATAATAGAAATAGATGAATGCACGGGCATTCCTAAAAATTCACTGCACAGAGGAGTAAAAATTGCTAGAAATAAAACTAATGAAGAGTATAAGCACTCTCCTAACATAGGAAACAGAAAAATATTTTCGGAAGAACACGAATTCTCTTTAGTGACTTAATTTTAGCCTGCTTCTCGCATGGATTATGGTTTCACAACAGTTCAACCTCGAAACTAGGCTTATCAGTTTGCGAAGGAATTGAATGTAATGATTCCAGAAAAGTGGACGAGTAATGAAAACGCTCGTAGAAGATGGCTACAAAAATTTACGAAACGACATCGGCACATCTCTCTTCGTAAGCCAGAAAACTGCAGTTTGTCGAGAGCCACAGTAATAAACAATGACTATATGGTTGGACAGTTTATTGCTGAACTAGCTAACAAATCGTTTGTGGAAAGCTTCTCTCCTAAAAATATTACCAGCGGATTTGCTAAATGCGGAATCTTTCCATTTAACAGAGACATTTTTTCCGATCAAGACTTTTTAATATATTTTGTATTTGACAGGCCAAACCCTGATGTAGAAATTAAAAAAAGGTCGATAGCATCAATCGAATCATTATTCTTAGCAACATTCAGCCGGCCCGCGTAGCAACGGAAAAAATTCGCCCATATCCAAAGGCACCAGAAAGAAAAATTTCCCATCAACCATTTAAGGTAATTTTTATGAGACGATTTCAAAACAAATTCCACTTTACCGACATTGAAGATATTTCTGGCATAAAGAAAGTCGCAAAATTGAAAAACTATCTCCTGCGAAATATCTCGCATGAAATCCCATGTGGTTAGAGGCTGAATATGGAAAAATTATGTGATGCATTGTGCTGTTTTATTTGCATTTAAGTTTCACTGTTTGCACATGTTTTATTTACTTTTTTTTCGTCTTGTTTTTTTTTGGGGAATTTTCTTTTACTTGTAAGAAATGCAGGTAGGCCCATTTAGTTTGTACAATACATATATCCCGCTTTGTATTTTTAGCCTTTGATTTAAATTTTAAACATAAAATGCGTTTTGGCGTATGAAAATTTAGATTGTGTTGGACTTGTTCCATTTCGATGAACGTGTCCCAATTAAGGGTTATACACTGAAAAAAGGATATTTTGCCATAAATGCGTATGACTTTCAACCAAATGCTTCGCGCTTTTGACTAGGTCCAAGAGCGACCTCTCTTGATATAAAACCATAATTCTCTTGCCATAAATTGGATAAAATTACTCCAGAAAAACGCTTATTCTATGTGTTCAAAGTCAATAAAGGCTTAGATCAAGACCGATAGCAAAGGTGTAATTGGCACAAGAACCAAAATGTCTTGTAAGAAGAATTTTTTTTTGAGCCACACCCGTGCTATTTTAGATAAAGGATCAGAGGTTTTAAATCAAATAAAGTTTCTCTTGGCCCAAATACTTGTAATTTTGATATGAAACTTGGATCTCTTGATCCAACAACTTCAGATCTCGGCTATAGAGTAGGATTCTCTTGATCCAAGAGTATTTGATCTTGACTACCGAATGCAGTTTTGTTAAGCCAAAAGCATTTGATCTCCACATAGGATATTGGCTGCCAAAAAAGGTGCACCATGCATTAATATTTCTTCCGAACGGAACATTATAATACTCTGCAACTGCATTTGGGCAATGGGGTACTAAGCGGATAATTTAAACCTCATTTTTTCCCATACGCAATTACAAAATAGTGCTAGTTTTTCGAAAAGAAAAAAAAATGCACATTTGGCCGAAAAAAGGGTTATGGGCATTCTGAAAGGAATTGAATTGAAAGGCAGTAAATATGGTTAGAAAATAATATATTTTTTAACATTTAAATTTCAACATTAATAAATATTATTAATAAACATGTTGTATTAAATATATAGCATTTAATTTAAAATCCTTACTTGATCTGATGACGTCAGGTTGCTGATGGAAATAGCTCTCTGCAGTCTCATTTGGTCCCCAATGTTAACAGTCAAGAAATTTAATTGTTCCTCATTTAATTCTTGAAAAATTGACATTTCATCAATTATTTGTTCTAAAAATAATATATTTTGTTATTTTCTAGACGCTGCTGTCTTTTATTTTTGAACATTGTTATATTTTATTACTTATTATGCAAAATTATTTTAAAAATATTGCCTGCAAATTGAATCAGGTATATATGCCACGTATATATTAAATTTTGATTAATTTGCTCGTAAAAATTTTAAACGAATCATTCGATATCTCCCAATTGACCACCTTCATCCCATTGCTTTTTATTAGTTCAAATCTTCGTTACATCAGAAAGAAAAAACTTTAATCAAAACTTTAACATTCAACCAAAATTCTTAGATTCATGAAAAAAATCAAATTCGGGCAAAAAGGGCTCGTTAAATCTCCCCTTCTTTCCCATTTGTGCGGATCTACACTTCTTAAACAATTTGTTATATTTAATCGAGCAGTTAACTATAATTTAGTAGTAATATTTTTAATGTTATTTTGTTAAATTGCTTTTATTTACGTAATTGTTATGTTCTCATTAAAATATACCACCAAACCGTAATGATGCTCTTGTTAAAAAGTGGTCTTGATGTACCTAAATGGTAAACGCTCTTGTCTCAACCCCGTTTTTCTTTTGCTGAAGAGTAAAGGTATTAATACAAAAACTGACAGTTTTGTTCCAAAATGTCCTACTTTGTGTTTAGACCCTGGGGTATTGTGCCAAGTAAAATTATCTTGGCTCATTTTTGATCAAGAGCGTTGACTACTTTGAGTCAGGGGCAGCTATTTTTTCAGTGTACGTGTCCAATTCAAGGAACCTTTTCCTTGAATGTGTGCTTAGATCTTAGGGTATTGAACCAAGTGAAATTATCTTGGCTCAAGACCGAATAGTATTAGTTACGGGATGAGTGTGCCCACTCCGCCATTATGAAGAGCGTATACCGGATATGTTTAATTTTTTATCGCCATAACTTCCAAATTTTGACCCTAAATCTAGGCAAAAGCTTAAGCTGTATGGCGAAAACTACTAGTTTTATTTATACCCTATCTCCTAAAATGCAGATTAGTAAATAATATTTTCCATACTATAGCGGCAAATCTAAGCACACACAACATAAAAAATATTAGGATGTACTTACCTTCAAATATTGCGTATAAATGATCCAGTTTCCATTTGTTTAGGAGCGTTTTAATCATCATTTAATTTTAAAACCAATTCATAAAGCTTGCCCGCCAAATTCAACCTGTAGAATACAATGGCACTCGCACTGATGCGATTGCAACTTAAACGAGAATGACGCATTCGCTGTGCATCCCCTCCACGTTTACTTGCCGATTTTGTTTTTTGATCGATAATATTAATGCATTTGGGATAAAGGCGCGTTCTCACGAATCGATTTTAGTTGATCAACTTAAGTTGACCAATAAAAATCGAAACAAGTTTTTGTTCACACGCATAAATAAAAATTGATTCGGTAGTGGTTTTTAAAATGGCTGGGAACGAGGTTGTTCAAGCGGGCATAGCAGTCATTTGTGAATTATTAAATGAAGAAATCAGAGACATTTTATCAAAATTTAGCAAAAAACCTAGAAAACGTCGGTTTTGGGTCAGGAACTGGATACTCCGGAGAAATAAACTGGGTGTTTCAGGAGCCCTGCTGAAGGAGCTGGCATTAGAGGATAAGGATGCCTACAAAAATCATTTGAGAATGTCTGAAGAACAATTTGAAGAACTTCTTTTAAAGATAAAAAGCAAAATACAAAAACAAGATATCGTTATGAGAAGATATATTAGTGCAAGTATAAGCTACAAAAAACCTTACGATATTTGGCAACCGGAGATTCCTTTAGCACATTGGCTTTCATGTATCCTGTCCCTAAAAATACCATATAGCCTCTCTAAAACCAGCCTGTGAAGAAATATACGAGGCATTGAAAGAATTCATACAGGTAAGTTAAAATGAAACAAATATGTAAAAAACTAAAGTATTTAATTCTTATTTTGTAGTGAATGTATAATAACTCCAAGTTATTTATAAATATGTTTTACTAAAGTAAAAATACTAAAGTATTTAATTCTTATTTTGTAGTGAATGTATAACTCCAAGTTATTTATTAAATATGTTTTACAACACTAAATTATAAATTGGATATTATCGCTTCAGCGATAATATCGGAGGTGGGTTCCAAGGCAGCAAATGTGTTATCTGTAGGCGATTGTAGTGAAAGAGACGAGTGCTCGTCCCTCGCACTGGCATATGAATATGCCTCGGAATATGCAGGAGATTCTGTTGGAGTTTGCAATAACCTAAGACGCTGCTGCCTTATTATACTTTCAATTTATTCCTCGCATAGAAGTGCATTATATAGAGGAAGCTGCTTCAACTGAGCTGCTATATGTTTCCCAAATACATCAAACTCATCATCTGGGACACTTCTGTTTTTTTTCAGTCAATTTATCTAATTTGTCTGATGCTACACTTACATTAGACACTCGAGTAGCCAAGTTATTATTTGATGCCAGCTTGCGTTTTCGGACTGGAGGACCTCCAGTTCCTAGAGATTGGAAAATATTTTAGGTAATGGTTTACGTGAATTAGACCATAATGGAAGTAGAAATTATTCAATAGATGCTGCTAATAAAAGGGACAAATATGCTGAATATTTCTGTGGTCCGGGTGTCGTACATTGGCAAGATACAATGATTTATCACAATTAAGTACTTAGTCTTTAAGAATTAAAGTTGTGTACTTACCAAATTTGATGTGCTGTCTCTTGTTATAGATACTGCTCATAAAAATAAATCAGCTTTCTTAAACCAGAATATCTTTGGCTTGTAGATATCCTCTGTTCCTGAACCGCTTTTTTGAGATTTTAATACCAATGTAAGTTCTTTCTTGTACATCGTTCTAATTGTTTTTATCTTATTTTTAATGTCGGCAACAGTTACATTTACTTCTACCTTCTGCATTTCTTTAACGATGTTGGCTAAAGCGTTGTCTCAAGCATCCCTGTTTCGATAACTCTCGAGTTAGGTATTCCATAAACAGTCATGGTTTTGATATAAATCCAAAAAATGTAACACAATACTTTCAACCCACTTCATGGTCATCTTTTTGTCTTTTTTTAACGCAAAACTAGCACACGCAAGCCTCAAAATGAAACTGTTGAAAACAAAACTCGACTGGCTACCGTTCACACGGTTCAAATGCGTTTCGACTTGTCTGAAATTCGTCTATGACGCATTTATTGATCGATAAGTTTTGAATGGATCAAAATTTTTCGGTTCAACTGCAATTGATCAACTTAAAGTGAAAACATGGTTCACAAGCATATTTTTATTCGATTTTGCTTGGTCAATAAAAATCGTTCAACTAAAGTCGACTAGTAAGAACGCGGCTTAACGGTTTGGAGTAGGAATTTGAAGAGATATATCTCTTGCTTGAATTGCCTAAATAATGTAATTCTTATAGCTTTCGAAATAAGATAAACTCCATTTGTTTGAAGAAAAACTCGTCCAAGAGAAATTTAAATAAAATTCAAGAGCGTCAACTTTCCTAGACCAAGATCTTTTTTCTTGCACCAAGAAATACTTTCTTGCGTTAGTCATTTTTGATCAAGAGCGTTGACTACTTTGAGTCAGGGGCAGCTATTTTTTCAGTGTACGTGTCCAATTCAAGGAACCTTTTCCTTGAATGGGACACTTAGCACGTTTTTAAAAATTTGATCTTTTGTTATGCTAAAATGGTATTTAACGATCTAAATTTGGGTTCTACATCGCAAATACCATCATATAAATTGTGGCTAACTTGTTTTGTACCAAACTTAGAAAAGGCGAAAACTACCGTAATTAAAAAAATTATTATCTCATTCATGGTGACTCTCCCCTATGTATAATACATACAATGTCAACAAAATTTTACTGATATAAAATAATATGACAACAGAAATGAGGAAATCTAAGCTACTTAAATTACCGAGCACATTAGGTACATATTTCTAAGAATCTAAGTGACAGCCACATAAACAAACATTTAAACAAGATGCACACTTCTATTATCCTCATTAACATTTCCCACCATTCATATTTGTATAGCAGGTATCCAAAAGCAAAAAGACCGCATCGCTCCTGCTCTATGCCCGGAAACCAAACTAGGAGGTGGTTATAACGGTAAATGCCGATAGATACCTATTGTTTTTACGGTATAAGAAAAACTTTAAAACAACATTTTGCAAATCCGTTTTTCCAAACGGTTAAAACAACACTCTAAAGATAAAAATAATTCAAATTTTTTAGTAAAAAGCTGAACGCAATCTGTAAGATAGTATTTTTTAAAGCTTGAAAAAATAAATCCCCCTAAGGAGTAAAATATGCATTGCTATTTTGAAAAATCCTTCATGGCATCAATTATAATTTATTTTTCAAATTCACTTTCTTCTATGTTTGAGAAAGTGATCTTCACACTCTACGGGGACGACGGCGACGTCGCAGGTACCAGCTAGTCTACTATAATACTATTCTCCGAGTATGGAACAATTGCAAATTAAAGTATTATAATTAATGCACGTTTTTAAAAACCTTAGTAAATTATTTACTCATGGTGAATTAGGTAACCAATTAGTAAAAAGTATTTAGGAACAAATATGAAATACACAATTTCTATCTATCCCAGAGTTTTTATCGCTCACTCAAAATTATTTTTTTAGTCTAAATAATATCGTCAAATAGCCGTCCTGGAATATTTATTATAGGCAATCATGTTTATTTTCATATCGTTCCGATGGACCGACTAAATCTATAAAGATAAAATGTTATAAAGTTAAAGGGGAGTTACTACTCGGCAGTAGCAAGATATTTCCGAGGCATTTGCGGCGAAATGACGATGATATCGCGGAGAAACTCATGAGCTGTTCCACATTTATACTTCGGAATATAGCTGGAATATAGTCTTCACCTTCGAGAGGCAATCTCTTGATGGTCCCTTGCCAGATGCATTATAGATAGAGGCGGCAGAAATACGGACGCAATTTGGAGAGAGCCCGATAAGACGGTAATGGTTTCAACTTTGCACTCTATCGCGTTATTCGGAGAGAGTTGGCGTCGTTTCTCAGCGTCTGTCGGCGTCTGTGCAGCGGGAGAGTTCACTAAATGTGTAATAAACTTGGCCACACTGAAGGTTTGAATGTCTTGTTCAGTTTTGATGACTACGTTTTCGCGAAGCTCTTATTCAGGGATAGAAGATGTCTGACGCTCAAATGAAATATTATAATATCTAACCCTAAACAAAGAATAGGTATACGTTTTTTTCTAGATGATATATAATTAAACACTGATGAAGAATAATTGGAAATGCCATTTATTGAAAATATGTTTACAACTTCTAATATGAAAAAATCTAATGCTTAACAGCTGCTACATGTGCATCTTATACCATTATGGTATTATCAGTTTATCAGAGACACCCATTCGTTAGATACTTCTTACTGGACTATCTGAAAGATAGTCTGCAATGGAAAGAAGATAGTAACGACTTATGCTGTGGAAGTACCTATTAGAGTTTTGTTAGTGGAAATGTATTTTCAATATGATTTACCTATATGGACTATTGATTTTATGTTTTATGTATGCTCAACAACCTGAATTAATCTTGATCTACATAGTATGTTACATGATAAACACGGTAGGTAAAGATCTGTAGAAAACATTAAATTAGCGATGAAAATTTTAGATAAAAGGCATTATTTCCAGGCGCGTGTTATATTTGTTAGGAACATTGTAGAATTGTTCTTCTAAATATTAAAGTGCAGATGTTTTTTTTGTCATACAGGGTGTATCAAATTCGAGTGTATGCATGGGGATCTTGAAAACCGTAAAAGATACAGATGGTTAAATTGTTGGCAATGGCAAAGTTGCCCTATTTAATTCTGCACAAAATGCCGCTCTGAAATCTGGAAAATTCCGAATGCTTTCGGACACGTCCGCAAAGAAACGAATTTTTGCCAAATCGTTTTTATGACACCCTGGTTTTATCTCCAGAGATAAATTAAAATAAGTATCACATTCTCATTGCCACTATTTCTTGTCTACAAGATGACATCCCTAGATTTCAGATCCGACGTTTCTTTTTTTTTCAGGGTCATCATAAACTTTAGATTTTTAAATACGGACCTAGATTTTTCTTTGCATTTTGGTTAGCTATTGACTTCCCAAATTTAACGATGTGACGCACTTACCTGTCAACTTGACACTAAAGGTAGTTGCTATAAAAAATGCATGCGTGTGAGAGAGACAGAATATTTTCAATGTCTGCATAACATTAGTTGCGAAAAATATCAATTATGTTAAAAGAAGGAGAATTCAAAGGGCAGTATTCCTGGTAAGGCAAAAAATTAATGATTGTATTAGAACAAATGGAAATACTTTTGAACTCCTAAGTTTATGTAGTATTAGGTACATAATTAAAATAAAATTTGCGTTTTTTTCTCATTTTTCTGTTCTAAATTTTATAAAATAAACCAGTGTTCTATTTTCGGAAGTAATTGCACAAGTGCGTCAAAATTACCGATAATTTTGCATGACAGCGTGTTGTCTAAAAACTGAAAGAGTTTATTTTCATACTTTGGAGAAAGAGCCCGAGACCGAAGGTGGCGGGTTCCAAAATATGAAAATGACCAAATGCAGTTTTTCTAAGACAGCTCGAATGCGAAATTATCTGGTTATTTTGATGCACGAGTGTAATTCAGGGGAATATTTCCCGAATAAAGACATGGTTTTAAAAAATATATTTTTATTCTTTTTTTAATACAAAAACGTACATGCAACTGTAAACAAAATAGAGAGACGCAAAAGTATGATTTTTTTAAATCCGAAACGAGACATTATTTAAAAAAAAATACTTTACTTTGACGTTATTTATGAATTACCATAGATACATACAATGCAATTATCGCCCTGCTCTTTCGGTTTCTACAGTGCAATTATCGCTGTAATTATCTGATAAATGCAGTCCTCTAATGGGAATTTTTAAACATGAGGGAAATATTCAGTGAAACTGGTAGTTTATACACAAAAATATCCAAGATTTTTGAAATACTAACCTTTTAAGAACAACGCAATTTGTTTTAAGATTTTTGCTACATTAAAACCACCACTTTAACGAATGTATTTCTTATGGTGTAAAGTATTTACACCTAATGACAGACTACAGCTGCACATCGTTGGTTTTGCTGAGAAAATTTGATTTTGCTGAAAGAAGGAAGAATTTATCTGTTTATCTATTTATCTGGTTTGTGAAACATATTTTTCACTATTCGTTCCCGCTTAGTAAGTAATAAATGGATGAATTTAAATAATGAAATATGTTTTCATTAAAATTTTGAAAAATATATTTTGTGAAATTACAAAAAAAGATGAAAGGTAAAGGCCTTATATATATTATTTTTTACTTCAAGAATGAAATTTAATACCCCGTGCAAAATTCTTTATTTTAATTTATTTTTGGGATGGACTACATCATAGTTTTGCAAAACTTTACAAATTATTTTGGAAAAAGTGTTACAAAACAAATTGTCTACATTTTAGCAATTTCTATATTTCGTTAATTTTACCACAAAATTAAAGTAATAGACTTAGTGCGTGTACAGTAAATACGATTGCATATTTAAAAAGTTTTAATGTACATTAAATAACAAAAAGTACATACAATAGAAGTACCAGTACCTAGTACCTACGTACACTGCAAATATACAACGTTTAAATAATATGACAATTATTGCAATTTTTTTATTAAAAGTTATTTAAACCATTGTTACGCTTGATTTAAGGAAAAACTAGATAACTTAACAAATATTTTTGTATTGTCGCAAAAAAAAACAGCCTATTACTCGACTTGTTCTAGAAAAAAGCTGCTTATAAAATCACATTTTATAGATGAAGGTTATATTTTTCATGAATTATACGAGTAATACAAGAAAACGTGGCTTTTTAAATTCGAAACTTCATTTAACTTTAAGGAACGCTTAAACTTAAGAGCATACAATATATTATAAAAAAAAAATGTGTCTGTTGTTTGCCCCCTAACTCTACATTTACATTGTATAACATATACGTGCTAAACCTTAAAGGCTCTTTTAAAATATTCTAAATTAAAGTATTTACAAATTTTTAAGGATACTAAGCTTAATATTATTTATATTTGATTTCGTCATTCTGATATCGATATTTATAAATTTTAGTGTATAACAAATAGGTACTCTTGTATATAAACTTAGAAAATAGTCAAATGGAAAGTTGTTACATGGATGATTAAAAACAATTTGAAAAAAGTAATTTTTAAGCTCTGTGCCTATTGCTTCTTTAAATGCCAAGTTATTAAATTGTGTGACAAAAATACTTTCCAAGTTTAATATGTAATCAATAATATCTCTAGAAGGTACAGCTAGACCGCCAAATGGAATTTCATTTTGATATGCTTTTAATTTATAAAAATAAAGTTCTTCTTTGAAAAGCGTATCTGAATGATTTGCAAAATGAACACATACATCGCGAGTGACGTGTTAAACATTTTTTAGCCGTCTCAGCATTGTCAAAATATTCTAACGCAAAAATCTTTTTAAACGATCGGCAGAATTGTATAGGAGTAGGATTTCTCGAATTGCCACGACAATTCCATATTTCACCAAAAAAGTTTTCAGTACATCCTCGATTAAGGTTTCGAGTAAATAAATATTTATAACCTTCTGCAACATTTCCCAAAGAATTAAGATTGATTTAATTGTAAGCCGCCATCCAGAAATAAATTTTAATTTAATTGTCACATTTTTTCCGTCAAAACTTGGCACTTTTATGCTTTAAAAAGGATTATCCATTTCCTATAATAACATTTCTTGTTTGTCAGTTGCCATAAAAGCTTGAAGTTTTGTAAGTTATTGGAGTTTAATTAATCAAATAAATCTTTAATTTTTGAAATAAAATTAGCTGTTGCGGTTGCTTCTTTTGGCAATATATTAAATTCAATATATGTATGCATAGCTACCGCTACTGAGTGACTAAAT
>MU186667.1:67533-86096 GCA_016904865.1 Pissodes strobi | reverse complement strand
TTATACTTAACTCTAATTCTAGATTAACAGAGAACAAGTAGAGTGTAGAATTCTCCACTAAGTATTTTGCATATTTGAAATATCTATACTTTACCGTTGACTGGCCAATAGACGCCTATTGGTCAATCCACGTTTAGACACAATATCAACTCTTTATAAAATACTGATACTTGTATTGTAATATCTTGCTTGTATTGACTAATTCAGCCTGCATGGGATGCGTCCACCCCACGAAAGTTGATCTTTGGATTACCACATTTATCATAACCGTAATATCACCATTTTATAAATTGTCTCAGTAATATTTACAATTCTACAAAATAGTTTACATGACTTATTTCTTTCTAGAATCATACTAGCTGTCTTTATATTATTTAGTTATAGTCTCCTATTAAATATAGACTTTTATTAACCTGCATAAATACCGTCCTGCTCCCTATTATTTAACTAGAGTACCACTATTGCAGGTAATTATAAAAAAATTATTAATTATATTAAATTATCTGGTACATCTGATATTAAATTACGGTCCTGTTTATGAGACTAATATTTACTCGCTGCATTTTATGTCTCTTATTATAGCAGTTTATTTGACTAAGTAATACTTATTGACTTATAAAAAAATATATGCTGACTTTTTATATTCTTTTAGTCGACTTATTTAAGCTCGCTGACCCTGTTTATATTTAAAATTGTTTATCTGTACACAATTTACCGATTTTAGTTCCATGAAATATCGTACAGTCAATTATTCTAATATGTAACATTAATAAATAAAAGGTATCTTATACTTTACGCTAAAATATTTTCTTTCTTCTGGCTTGTCCCTCACTTCTTGGTGGCTAGATGGCGCCCTTTGAACACTGCTGAGAAAGTATCCATCCTTGCTTCATGGCCCTTGTTGAGTATCGATATGTCTGCCCCATCTCTACTTGAACGAGTATTCGCCGAATAGTTCTGGTGCTTTCTTCGTTTTTTTTTCCTTTGACTGGTACCCCTGTCAATTCGTCGACCTCGAACTGCTTGACCTCTGGGAAATTGCTATGATTGTCATTTATTTCTACGGTAGCGTTTTTTGCATTGTGTATCGCCTAGACCAAATAAATTATCATTAAAATTTGTTACATTGATATAATGACGAAGATTTTTGTTTGATTTTGCACCTTTTGGTCGGTTTTATGTTCTGCCGAATGCAGTTTTTGCAATGTGACCAGGGATTTGCCTATGAAGTTTGAATCTTGGCAGGTGCTTTGAAGCGAAAAGGTAAGTGTTGTATTTCCTATAATCATTATCTTTGGGCTCTTTGAAAATAAGAATAAATGCTAGAGCATATAAAAACTCTAATCCAAGGGTGTTTGATGCATGAGTTTGAATTTCTTGGAAACATTTCGCGTGACTAAGTTTGAGGTTAGAAAAATGCGTGGTAAGGGTAAATAACCTTTTTCGCCATGTACTCCATGTGGGGCTTGAATATTGACAAGAAAAATTTTATCAATGATTATTTATTCCATTCCAAGCTGTAGATGACGTGTATTACTGCTAGTTTAACATGGAAGTGGTTATGTGAAGATTAATTATAGCTTTTTTAGGTTACGGAAGCATGGAATAGGAATAATAAGAGTCCCTGGGACTTAATGGCTTATAGTTTGGCTGGCCTGTCATTGCTGGCTGCTGTGGCACCACATGTTCCAGTTTTCCCCAGTCTGTCCATGAAATGGTTTTCGACATAACTACTGGATCCTCACGTCTTCTTTCTACAACTGTAGGTAAGTCGCTAGATTTTATAGCTTAGCTTTAGTTTTATTCATGTTTGTTGTCTCGTCTTTTGATAATTATTTTCAGTTTCTGCCAGATATTGCATGTCCTGCTGCTGCTGTTTTCATTGTTGTGTTATAATTTATAGCTGACTCCATATATCTCACAATATTTAGATATCTCTTGAGATTGTAATGCTCTTTTCTCATCTTTTTTTTTTTTTGTTACATTTTTCTTAAGTATTTCTTCGCTTTTTAGGTCTGGATTCTTGCAGTCCTTGGATACTTCCGTCGTAACCCATTACTGGATAGTTATTTGCATTGGTTTCTGAATACTCGAGGGACTGGTGCACATCTGTACCTTCTGAGATGATTGACCAAACTCACAAGAATCTGGTAAATTGGTAAATTGATATTTAATTCTTCTTTCTGATATATATCTATACATTGTTTCTCTATACGCCTATATCTATTCTAATTTCTTTATATTACATTCCCATATCTGAGGTTTCCTTATTCTTTACTTAATATGTACTTTATTCTATCTCTTCCGTATTTACTACTTTCTTATATATGTATGCTTTATTTTTAAACTCGTATTATATACATATCCTAATATATTTCGTCAATTGTTTCAACTACTGTATGCTTCTCAACAATTTTCCCTTATTATTTCTCGAATGTTTTCACCTTATGTATGCAGCTCTTTTTCCATACTTTATGTGAACACTTTATTCTCTGCATGTCAATACTTATGATTACGGGACTAGTTATTACATTATTTCCTTATTTATCACGAGGCAGTGATAAGTTAACTATCTATGTATTTATGCTTATCTATCTAAGCTTCATATGTGACTAGCTTTATGTACAAAATATAGGACATTATATTATTTATATAACCATGTATGCTCTTTTTTAAGCACATTGTATAAACATCTTTTGCCTAAACATTTCCATTATTCACTTTATGTATGCTTTACATATTGCCTCACTATGTATGCTTCTTAAAACATCTTCTTCTATCTTTCTTCTCACTATACATAAACAACTTTTCAACTTGTGTATGCCTCTTCTATATTCTTCATGCTTTACGTAAACATTTCCTGCTTATTTTATCTGAACTTCTGCGGTACCAAAATTTTTGCTAACATCCTTACTGTCAGTATAGCTATTTCGGTCCGTACGCTCCACTTTCCGATGACTAAATTCTTTGCTTATCATTAAGATAAACTTTCGTTGCAGTCTTATTTAGGCCGGAGAACACTTTACTTTATAATACTTCCTCGTATACACATATATTCCTCCTGTATATACTCTCAATACACAATTTTAATGACAACTCAGTTTTCCTGCCGATACGTTAATCCTGCAACTGGGCCATTTACTTGTGCTTTATTATGAATATCTTTCCCTTATTTTCACCTATTTATTTTACATACATAGTTTACTAATCTTTTCATGAATATTCACTTAACACGACTTATTCTAGCTTCTTTTTTCTTCATAACTCCTTCTATGTACTATGCTATGTGTATTGTCTATTTATATATAGTTCCTTAACCCCCTAAGTGTTTTTATCTATATATTTGTCTTACAAACACTTGGGTATATATTATGCTTATTTATGTTTCACTATGTACAACTTTTATTTACATTGAGACTTTGATCCCACCTCCCATTTTTGTTTTTGCTTGTTTCTTCTTTAGTTTCTTATTTTAGTTGCGTACTTGTTCCATTCATAATTTTATTTTCCTTATCTTCGTCATCTTCACTAATTTCTCCTGCTTCTTGCTCCATTGTTTCCTTTAGTTTCTCCTATACAAATCTGTTGTATTGCTCCATTTTAATTTAACAATCAGTTGTATTTAATTTATTATATTTTTCTTGCAGATACGGACCTGGCCTTGGTCACACCATGCAGTTCTATTCTTGACCTTTCCCAACTAGCGATGGCGCGGGCGCTTGGATTCAATGACCTTGCAGCTTTTAGCGTCCGCCGCAAGATGGCAACGTGTATGCAGCAATGGACGTAGCTTGAACGCGCGTAGTTTAAAATTACCCTATCATTGTAAATAAAAATGTTTGAATTTCATTAGTTTTATTTGCCCAACAACACTGCGCGAATGATTAAAGGCGCGTGATTTGAATTTTTCAATTATAATTTAATCGTTTTTCTTGACCTATCAGTTTTCTAACGTAAATTACAGCACGTCTCTACCACGTGGTTCTAATATCAATGACGTCGTCTATTGCAAAACGACTTGACGATAAAATGTTCACGATGTCTCTTGTCAAAAAATGTAATAAAGATGGCGACTGTACCCGAGTACAGTAGGTCGCGCATGATTTGAGAGCGAGAGGTACTGTTTATAAAGTTTTTGTTAATTGTATTATAATTTATTGTTTTTTTTTTCTCTAACAACGTGTCAGGGGTAGCTTCGGCACCTCCACCACGTGTCAGGGGTAGCTTCGGCGCCTCCACCACGTGTCACGAGTAATTTTGAGGGTAGCGCGTTTATTTAAAGAATAAATTCTCAGAGAAGAGCCTCGTCGCGATTAGTACAATGACGGGGTCTCAATGCTTCCTTTAATCTACCACTGGATGTTCTACTCGTGAGGACACGCCTTGTTTAGCGTGCCGGGGGGTAACTGAGGTAGACCGGGATCGCGTTACGTGGGGTAAGAAGAGATGATAAAGTAAGCACGTTTAGTTTATAACAATAACAATGTATTAACGATAAAACTTTAACAACAATTATTGGTCAGAGAAAATGAGATTCTATTATACCCGATTACTACGGTGCGCATGTTTTCTCGATTTGAGGTACTGTTTATAGGTCTTTGTTTACTGTCTTATAATTTATAGTTTTTCTTAAGGACTGGGTTTTATTTAAGAGCACTAAGAGCTTTCACTAAACTTTTTAACTGACTATTTAGACACTTGTCTTTCTCAATACTCTGACAAACTTCTTGTCAAGACTTTACTATGGAGGTTGTGCAACCCCTGGCCCTAGCAGTCGTCAAGTAACTAACCGGTACCAGGTTGGGTAGGAAAGGAATGGAACCTAAAGCAGTCGTATGACTAACTCTAGGAGCGGATAGAACCCAGGAGGCAGTCGTCAAGTGACTAACCTTGGGAGCTGGAGGTGAGACTAAGTCTGCCGAACTGAGGATTCGGTAGCGTATTTATATGAAACAAAGTGATGATCATTGCATGCATAAGGTTCAAAGTCGCTCCCGTTGATTGCTCGCGTTGTTTATAGTTTGCCTTTAATGTTTATATAACAATCTTCAAGTTCAAGTTCAAACTTGCGACAGGGTGATATTTGTTTAGTAGCTTATGCATTTTAGTAGATTACAATATGTATTACATAAAAAAACCTCCCCACCCAAACTTGTGTATTTCAAGTTTTTCCTTTGCTCCTAAAATAAAGCCTCTAGATAAGATGCCAAATATTAAAAAAAAATTGTGTGTGCTTAAGACCACACGATAGAAGTGAAAACTTCAATAATATTGTGAATACATTACATACATATCCGAGCGTGACGAGTGGCGGCTCACCATAATTCAATACCGAATATAGAAGGAGCGTTTTGTTACATATCCGAGCGTGACGCGTGACGTCCGAGCGTGACGGCTCGGTCTCATTCAACCCCCACAAAAAAACTGCTTGCATAGAAACATTATAGAAACATCTCTCAATGAGATAGCTTTTTACAGTTTTATTGAACTTAGTAAACAGTAAATGAGTTTATTTCTTTTAGACTTGCTGGTAGTTGGTTATACATGTTGCTGTAAAAGCAATATGGGCTTCTCTGAAAGGAAGCAGTTTTGTGGGGAGGGATGTATATATTGTTGTTAGCCCTTGTAGGATAACTATGTATGCTTGAGGCTTGTGAGAATCTGTTAAATTGTTTTTTTACGAATAGCACAGCATGTAGAATTAAAATGCACGGTAGTGGCAAAATTTTGTGTTTTTGAAAAAGTGGTTTACAAGAATCTAAGGAGCTAAGTGAAAATATTTTTCTGATTATTCTTTTTTGTAGGATAAATATTCTTGATAATTCTGATGATTGACCCCAATAGATAATACCATAACTCATATGACTATAAGCTAGGACATAGTATGTATTAAGAAGTTGTTTAGTTTCTAGGATATTTTTGAGGTTTCTGAAAATATGTCATGTTAAGTTTACTAGCCACGTGATTCAGGTGATTACACCATTTTAGATGAGGGTCCAAATAAATACCTACAAATTTGAAGTTGTCAGTTTTGTTAATTCGTTTAGTATTTAGGGATAATATTGTGTAATGGGGAAAATATTTGCGCTGTGAAAAGGTCATATTATATCAAGTTTTCGATTCACTAACAATAAGCCTGTTTTTCATGCACCATGTGGCAAATTTGGCTCATTGGAATTATTTTCCAGATTTTCAAGGCTATTTGCCGAAATCGCCACGGTACAGTCGTCTGCGTAAAGTATTAGTTTGGTATCTTAATCAGATAGTTGTAGATGTTTTTCTAAGTCGTTAATGAAAACTGTAAATAGCAAAGGTGATAGTATACTGCCTTGTGGCACATCGCAGTTGATTTTTGGTTCCTGAGATGTAACCTACCCAACTTTTACTTTTATTTTGCGTTCTTCCATATGTGAAGTTAGCCAGTCGTTGGTTTTACCTCTAATGCCCAACGATTCCATCTTCTTTTTTAAAAATGAACTGTTCAAGCAGTCAAAAGCCCGCGTTAGGTCGAAAAAAAGGACCAGAGTGTAATATGATGAATCAATGCTCAAAAGCAGCTGTATTTGTTAAAAAGTTTTTTCTAAAGCCATGCTGCTTGTCAGTAATTAGTCTGGAACATCTCAAGTAGTTCTCTAAGCGATCTAAAACTACTTTTTCAAACAGTTTCGATATTGTGGAAATACCTGTAATTCCCCTATAATTTTCTATATTTTCTCTATCACCCTTTTTGAAAAGTGGAATTATCTCGCCCACTTTCAGGTTATTGGGAAAGATGCCTTTGTCGAGCGATAGGTTAAAAATATGACATAATATGGGGAATTTGATATGATCCCAAAGTTGTTCTAAAACGAAGACTGGGGCATCATACAGGCCAAAGCAAATTGTTTTGTTTTTAAAATTTTTTTAAGCAGAGTACAACTCGTGTGTACTAAAAGATGTGAAAAAAAATGGATTGTAAATAAGGTTCGCAGGAAGTGCAATCCGATATGTTGAAATTATCATTGCAGGTTGAATTTATTATTTATTCGGCGCTGGTGGCAAAAAAACTACAAAATTCATTACTAATTTCTAATGAGTGAGTTATGTAAGTATCATTAGATAAAATTGTGGAAGGGTTTGTTCTTTTTTTTTATTTTTCCAAAACTAGTGTGCCAGATAATTTTTGAGTTTTATGCGGTATCTATTAGATTTTGTTTCAAGAAATTGTGTTTTTTTATAGTTAGTCGTTCATGAAATATTTTTTTTGTCTGAAAGTAAAGTTGTTTAGAATCCTGACTACCAAGAGTATTAGAAAGCCAAAATAAGTCATTTAAATGCTCACTTTGCTTTATTAGATCCGAATTTAGCCATGCTTTATTTTTTCAGTGTTTTTTATGTTTAATTTTTTAATAGGACAGAGGCAACCTCCCAACAATAAAGAAAATTGTGCCAGGAAAAAACCATGGTTCCTTTATGTCATTGAGGGTATATAAATGGCTGAGGTCGGTCCTGGTTAACTGATAGATAGGCTGAAAAATATTAGGAGCGTCATAAAATCTTTTAAAGTAATGTTTATTGGAGACTACAATTTCATTGTTAAGGCTGTTACTTTCCGAGATAATGATTTGTGCTTTATGCTCCGCTATGTTTGCCTCAAGACTACTGGCCTGAAAGTTGGGGAGGTTTGTGATAACATAATCTAATGCGGAGGGAGTTTGATTCGGGGAATCCCTAGTGTGTTCAAGTGGTAGAATAGACCGTATATTAAAACTTTCCAGCAAGTCGGAGAGAATGTTTTTTTCATGTGCTTCCTTTAAATAGTTTACATTTAGGTCACCGCATATTAAAATAAATTGATGTTGAGATGTAATATAACAAAGTATTTCATTGAATGCAGTTATGAATCTGCTAAAACTATCTGGAACAGCATTATTGCACAAATGATAAACTGACGGAAGAGCTATCCCTGTATTATTAAATTTAAATGAGATACTTACGCATTCTAAAATTAATTCTGTTGAGAATTTTAGTAAGTCCATGGTTTTGAAAAGTTCATTCTTGCTGTAAATGGCAACACCACCATGAGAGTGTTTTTTTCGAGAAGTTTGCTGCTAATTGGTACCCTGGTATGGTAGTAACTTTTGCTTCCTCCTCCACCATCCAATGTTCCGACACACATAAAAATTGTGGATTTTCTTGTTGTAACAGTTCCAATAATTGAGGTATCTTGTTTGTGATGCCTTGTGTGTTAACGTGGATGGTTTTCCAAATGTGTGTTTGAGAGTTATCTCTTCCATCTCGGTTGGTGATTAAAGCATCGGCTGTTGCGGTTGAAGCTTCGGTTGTAGCTGTTTCCCTGATTGTTGTAACTGCTTGGAAACTAGGAACGAAATGGCTATTTCTAATGAAATTTTTTAATAACTATATGTTCAGGCCAATTTTATGGGTTCATGAGGTTGTCGTCAAGTTCCTTTCTGGCCTTCACTCTAAAAGCTTTGTATTCGCCCGACTTAACGGATACATTTTCAATATAGAACTTTTCACTTTCGCCAAAATTATTTTTTAGATATTCCATTACTGTTGCATCTGACGCGTCGTTCGAGATCTTGGAGATAATAATAGATGTTTGAGGATTTAGCTCAGCCGCTGTGAGGGTTTCGTCAGTTTTCTTTTGGCCTACGAGGCTAGTACTTTTTGAACTGTATGGGGTAGGTATTGGCTGGTATTTCAGATTGGTTTTGTTTTCCAGTCATAGAGTTGCAATCAGAATTTGATTGGGTACCGGCGGGATTTACCCTGAGGCTGGTGCTAGTTTTTTCTAAATTGTTGGTTTATTGTTAGCTGTGGAAAGTACCTGGTCATTCAAGAATTGTAAGAGTTGAAATACCACAATTTTGGCTGGTATACTTCGTCTGCACCGCTTCCTGTTCTCATCGATGCCTTTACCTTTTTTAATTCTTTCCGAAAACTGCTACGCATATTATTAATTTTTTTAATTACACAATCTTTGTTGGCCGAAGACTCCACTTCTTTTATTTTTTCCACTAATATTTCGTAAGCGGCTTCCCTTTTTAACCGGTCATGATAATCTTTTGATGTAGTTTGCCACACGTTTTGCTAAGTAAGTTTAAAAGTTTCACGAACTATTTTTATAAGAGTCGACGTGTTGTAGTGATCATCGACTATTTACACATTTTCAGAATATTTTTGCATGCAATTATTATTACCGATTTTTCGACGTTAAAACCACTGCGACCATTCACGCACGACGACGCCTCTTTATAAACTGGCAACTGAAAATAAACAAAGATCTGTCGTGCGTTTGTTACAGCTGTTGCTGGCACTCCTACTCTAAATATGCCGGAATATAATATGTTATATGTATAATATTTCAAAATTAGTTACTGTTGTGCAATCTTAAATTATCATATTCAATTCTTTGATAACATCTAAATTATTTATAAAATATTACTAACTCCCGATTCATCGGCCCACGTAGATATCGTCGTTTTGCAATATTATCAGTTTACTGAAACTGATGGCCAACGGTAAACAATCAGTTAAAATTGTTTGTTTTTTTTACATCTTTTTAATTTGTTTACAAGGTGTTTTAACCATCCGATTCGTCGGTTCACGTTAAAATATTTTCGTTTTGCAACATATCAATCCAATGAAACTGATGACCGACGGTAGGCACTCATCCCGAATCGTTAATATTTCTTTACACTTGTTTAATTTTTGTATAAGGTGTGTTAACCGTCCGATTCGTCGGCCCATGTGCACATCGTCGTTTTGCAACATTATCAATTGAATGAAACTGATGGCCGACGGTAAACCAAATGTCCAAATTGTATGCGTTTCTTTGAACTGTAAATTGCGTCGGCCGAATGTTTACAAACGTTAAAAACGTCGCCCAGTGATATAATAATTCATATTTCATCGAAATTTAAGAACATTGTCAAACGCCCGACGGTAAACAATCATGCCATATTCATAAAAAAAATTGCACTTTGAATTTATAACCAAAAATTTTTCTAACTGTCAAAACCGTCGGCCTTTGATACTTTTCGCTACCACATAACATAAATAGACGATCGCCATAAACGCCCGAAAGTAAACGATCATACCAGAATAGTCATTTTTTTGCAATAACAAATGAATTTTTGGCCAATTTATAACCACGCGAAACGTCGGCAGATACCTAATTGTCCGCTGGACTTTTCTTTCATTAACTATCGTATAAAGAAGTCGGCCGACGGTAAACAATCATGCCAAATCGCAACTTTTTAATACACTTTCGCATCAAAATTCCGAATGTTTCTGCACGAAAGAGAGCTCCAATTTTTACATCACGCATTAATACTCGATCAATGAAAGACAAAAATTCGAATGCCCGGCGGTAAACGATCATGCCGAAAAAACTGTCATGAGCCGTTAGTCTATTAATCATTTAATTTCGGAAGAACGGGAAGAGGTACGGGGTCGAAATTTTTATGGTAGGTGCGCCCCAGACCATACGGTAACGACCGGGGCTCTAAGTTAAGGGGGGATTTTGGGGGGGAAACCGTTTTTCGCCCGTATCTAGGCAACGAAGGCTCGCATCGAAATTCTGACAAACGATGACCCCGTTTGTTGAAGTTTTCACTTCTGCCGTGCGGTCTTAAGCACACACCAAATTTTTTTTAAATTCCTAATTTCCTTTTTTTAAGTCCTGGTTTTTACAGAAAATGTGCGCCATTTACATAAATAAACAAAAATACATACATAAATAAACATTAATAAAAGAGAAAAGTTATTCTAGGTCATAGATGGTTTTAAATACTTAATTTCTTTGTTTTTTTTAAACTATGGTTTTTTTACATTCTTAAAAAATCATGGTTATTATTATTTTTTTAATTAGAAATTCAACGTGTGTAAAATGTATAATTCAAGAAACTTAATACAATTTGGCAACATTGATACATCAGTGAAATAAGGAATTTATGAGCGTAGCGACGCCACGATATTTTGCGGTTCGGGTCCTAACAAAAGGCTTTTCGCGTCCGTTTTAGGAGCGGTAAATTATTGCAAGGCCGTTGTTTGTCTTTGTGTAATTGGTCGATGCTAAAACTAAACATGAAAGTCAAACTAATCATACTTTCAATTTCTTAGAAACAAAAATTTAAGCGACGGAACATAATCGACAAACAAGGGAAGTTCTGGACATAATGGTACACATAAAGAAGAATCCAAATTCAAAAAACGATAAAGCAGATAAGTAATCTCAGTAAAATGTTTTATTATATAATCAATTAATGTAATTAAATCCTCAAAAATAGTGACTTTTAGATACTGAAATATTTTGCAAATATTAAGGGAAAATATAAACACAAATAAAAATCATAAACACTTCTTGGTATGTGAATCCACGGAGTCGGCTTCTGATTAAAGCAATCATCGTACTGCCTGGTACAAACAAACTTTGGTGACTGATTTTTAAATATAATTATTGTTGTGAGTAATGTGTCTTTCATGAAAGCTTTGTCTATTTTATAGACGTCTCGGCCTCTTGAAGAACATGTTTGTGCTAAATCGTTATTGACGCAAATTTTAAACTGATTTAAGGCTTTTGGGGAAGTTGAAGCGTCCCCTTTTTTGAAGATAATATATTCTTTTTACTGTTTTTTGTCATTATATCGAAACGTTAAAAATTTTTTGACTTTAATAAGACCAATAGCTATTCAATCATATTCAGAAGAAAGAATCCCTCGAAAGAAGTTTGAAGAATGCAAAGAAATGTTATGCTGTCATTACGCATAGTTAACTGTACTGTACTAAACAACCATGAGAATTGGAATTAACATAATTAAAACTGCATCTAATTATAATATGCTCGCCTAATTTTATTTAATCAGTATATCAGAATAGCAACATTTGTCAAAAATTGTTTTTTCGTGATATCCGTAATATCCGTAATATATAATAGTTTACTTCCATGTACCGCTACTATCATACTCGGTAATCGTTTCTGGTTTTAGAAACAGGGTTGAAATTCTGCAACTTTTCGTTAACAAAACGAGAGAGCGAGGTTTAATTCAAGTAACATTCAAACAAATTCATCACAATTTTTTTATAACAACTTAAAATAGCCTTGATAGAGTATTAAATTTCGTTCAATCGATATAGTTTGAACAGCGATGCGAAGAAAATAACTATATACAATTTTAAAACTTCCGTTCTTGCAAACGTCTGGCAATCATTTACGATATTTTGAGGTTTTTAATAGCAGATGGCTGCGTTTTGCTTTGTTGCTCTTCATTCAAAATAGTGCAACCTCTATATATAATTTGATGGAATGTATTGAATGCTTTATCGATTGCACTGGCCTATTATGGATAAAATATATTTTGCGGCAGTAATAGAAGCAATATTGCATTTCCACATATCCATCCGCAATCCAGCCCGTTTACAATAAATACCACAGGGTCTCAGATTCCTAATTCAAATCAAAACTTCCCCCAATTCTCTCTAAAATGACCGCGAGCCTAATGGCAAAATATGTTAATTTGTTCGACATAACACTGCGAAAATATTTTCCTTGGAATATTTGACATATTTTAAATTTTGCATTGTAGTTTTTATAGAGATGAAACTAGAAAAGGAAAATTCAGATACATTTTTTCTTGTCATTATGCCTCTTAATCGCTTTAAAAGTTAAATACTATCATATTTATTATATTATTATATATTGAAGGCTAACCATATTTAAGCCCTATGAAGTTTTATGATTGGAATCAAAATCTTAGAAATGACTCCCTTATCAATGCAGTGGTGAGTGCTAAGAATGAGAGTAATGAACTAATGAACCGACAACCACCAAGGCCGTATACAAACAATATTGCGTCGATGAACAACACCACTTTAATATTTTAAACAACACGCTCCAAAACATACTTGAGAACAACAAGAACTAAAAACACGAGTGGTAACAAGCTTAACAATCTGGGATGGCGGCGACCCAATTATGAAAAGCCTTCTTCTGAAGGTTCACTTTAAGAAAGATACAAAACATTAATAGACATGATGAACAGATAAATTAATGGGGGATATATAGACACCACAAGCACCGTGAAAGGTATTCACACAATACACGGCCGCCCGCGCGCCCCTCAGTAATAATATATAACAAAAAGTAAAACTTTGGAACATAAAACCAAACACAACAAACACATCTACAGGAGAATTGAAAATAATGTAATATTGCTGAAAGCAGACATAAGAGAACGCAAATTCAAATAGAAACAAATCAAAGAAAATATTAAAACACACTGGAAATAAACAACTACAGAAACAAACTCAAATAAAAATAAACAGTATACTCAGCACGCTTATCCCTTACGCTCCTAGCTATCATAACTGCGACTTCTTTATCCATAGGGGTAATAGAGGTCAAAATTCGATTTGTACGCGTTTACCTCTGCACTATATGATTTTGTATTATTTTCCCTACCAGACATTATTCGCTCTGTGCGTCAGGGTAGAGTTATATTTAGGAAAACTTGAGAACCCTTTTTTATATCGCATTATTTCTCTTCCTCATTTTTTGCATTAATTGATAAAACATATAAATATGAAGCCGGAACAACAGGGACTATCCCATAACTCTAATGTGGGTTGCCTAAATTCACTTTTCGCATGGCCCTCCGCTGGCTCCGCTCGCTACGGGGGCTCAAGAAAAGGAAACTAACCAGGTGCTAACCCAAACTAATTGAAGACATGCCCAAAACCAAGAAAAACTGCTTAGAAATATAACCTTAAAAAAATAAAAAAATAACCGACGGGGTTTGAACTCGGGTTGCCGAAATGAAGGCTAACCATGCAGACCTCTAGACCATCAGAGACATACAAACGATTGGTTACATCGCGAAGTTCATAAAAATAGTTGACTGCTCCGAGTTATGGGATAGCCCCTAGATATAAATGAACAACAACGAGCAGCATTTGTCGTCGATTTTTAGTCGTAGCAATTTGTTCAACATTTTCTCTTGTCATAACTTGTACTTTGGAAATTAAATTTAGTTTGTTTTTAAAAACGAGTTTGACTGAAAAGAAAACTTAATTGTAGTGAGGGAAATGACGAACGAAAGTGCGCGCGAGTCGGAGAAATGTGGAACTTTATTTAGCTACCATACCTCAAAGCAGAAAGTGGATTGGCGCCGTAAGAAAACAAAAGTAGGTAAGTGTCATAACTTATGATCATGTCCATTGCACTAGTAATCCTGAAATAGTATATTGTGAAACAAGTGTTGAAAATAACACTTTTCACATGCGTTGCATACTATACTTTTCCTACGACTGGAAATAATATTGATATATAATATTTATTATAATATAATATATCAAGCAGCTTGTCTTTAAATTATAATTTATAGTTTACAAAGACCATACAAACACTTCTACAGCAATTTGTGTAACTAGTTGATGAGTAGGTATTGAGATGCCAGGGCTGGGACAACGCCCTACCCGGGGCGTCCTTTTAGGGTTTCGTCCCTCATTCTAGGGTTTCGCCCTTAATTTTTGTAGTTATTCTTTGCATATCTTTGGAAAAAGGCGCAATTCACTGGCGATCTCCTCTTATGGCTTTGCCTTCCCTCGGGGGACCCATTTTTGACATATTCGAAAAAGGGAGCATCCAGGGGTGAAGCCCTAAATTGGGGCTCCTTGAGGCCCAAAGCCCTGAAATGGCGCCCCTGGTACGGGGCCCATTTTTCACCGATTTTATAATGCGGCCCTCGCGGCGCAAAGCTTTTGAATGGGGCCACCGGTGTGGGAGCCTCATATTTGACACATTTGGAAAAGGGGCTCCCCCCTGGGGCGAAGCTTTAAAATGGGGCCCAAGGGGAGGGGCGAAACCCTTGAATTGGGACGGGAGTCCCATTTTTTACAGGTTTATGAATGGAGCCCCCGGGGGCGAAGCCCTAAAATTGGGACCGAAGCCTTAAAAGGGGGCTCCTGGTATGAGAGTCTCATTTTCTACAGTTTTGCAAAAAGGGGCTTCTGGGGGGTGAAGCCTTAAAATTGGGTACCCCTTTTTTAGAGATCTGGGAATGGGGCCTCTGAGGGCGAAGCTCTAAAACGGAGACGGGGCATTCGAAGAAAAATAGCTATTTATGATATAAGTGTGAAAAGTACTCGTTTAAGGCATGAGTATGAGTGCCTTAAACGTAATTTCACACGTATGTCTTACAAGATTTTTTCTACGAGCATAATGAACATTGATTTTTTAAAATTACTTCTGTATATTTACCTGAATTTGTCGTTTTGATTATCATAACAATTAGATCATCATGGTTATCCTATGTTATTTATTTCAAATTGTTTTTTTTATGTCAGTAAAGTTGACAAACTGTATGTAATTCGAAAAATTCTGCCTCAAAAAGTTATTTCCAAGAACCTAATGGAGAGAATGGACTCTTCAGACATAGAAAATAGTGATTTAGCTTCATCAGACGTAGAAGAATCTGCGAGAATAGCCATGAATTCGCTTCTACCGGCCCGGTCAAGGATCCAATATGAAAATGCATATAAACGTATCGAAAAGTGGTGTAGTGGAAATAAAATAAAGAATCTCACCGAGACTGTCTTACTAGCGTATTTCCAGCAGAAGTCCACACAACAAAAGTCTTCATCCCTTTGGAGTCATTATTCCATGTTAAGGACAATGCTATCGAAAGAGAGAAACATTGATATAAGCAGGTACAATAATTTAATATTTTTTTTGAAAAGAAAATCGGAAGGTTATAAGGCGAAGAAATCTAAAGTTTTTTCCAAAGAAAATGTCAAATTTTTTTTAACAAGGGCCAACGATGACGATTTTTTGCTCATGAAAGTCTCACTAATCATTGGAATCGCAGGAGGGTGTAGGAGAGACGAGCTGTGTCGGATGACTATTGAAAACGTCACAGACAAAGGTGACATTTACTTAATTAAAATACCTGATACTAAAACGAAAACCTGTCGAGAATTTGTTATTAGTGGTGGTTCAATTGAAGAAATTAATTTAGTGGGGATTGTTCGAAAGTATGAGCGTCTGCGTCCTGTAGGCATTACCAAAAACGATTCTTTTTCCAATATAGAAAAGGCGTGCCCATAAAACTGCCCATAGGCATAAATACTTTTGGAGCTATGCCGAAAAACATAGCTACTTTCCTTGGATTGCCTGACCCGTCTAGCTATACAGGACATTGCTTTCGGCGATCATCTGCTTCGCTCTTAGCAGATTCAGGAGCAGATATTTTGACTCTCAAACGTCATGGGGGTTGGAAGTCGGCCACTGTAGCCAAGGGATAAGTGGAAAACTCCATGGAGAATAAACGAAAAACAGGCTTGAAGATACTAGGAGAAAAAGAGGTACCTGTACACAGGTCGGAGATTAATTTAACTAACTGTACAAATTGCGTGGTAAACTTTTTTAAGCCATGATATCTTATATATCATAATATGTTATATTATTGTGTTTGTAAAGTTCTAATAAAATTATTTATTTTCAGTTTTTGTCATTTTTTAATTACTCAAAAAAGACTTTTCGAAATATGTAAATCTTTTCAGAATTACTTTTCACACTAATGCGAAAACTAAATTATTTTTCACACTAGTGCGAAAAGTAAATCACTTTTTACACTAGTGCGTTAAAGTGACATTTTTCACACCGAAATGGGTGTGAAAAATGTCACTTTTCACACGCTCGTAGAAAAATATATTTAATAACTTAATTTCAGTTTGAAAAAATAAATTATTCTAAATCGTATTTATTCATTCTAAAGGAATTTCAGTAAATCACTTTGCCAGTTCTTTAAATGGGATCTTAAATGAAAGTCTACCTTCGATAACTTCACTTTTATTGTGCAATGAACAAGATCATAGCACACATTAATAGCAATTTGGTTGAAATTACCACAAACTATTACTATTGTTACAAATATTAGGACCATAAATTAAAACATGATATTTGTCTCGACTTGCCAGACACGAGACGATCATTCAGTAATCTACTTATTTACAAAATTACGTGTGAACTGCTTGACAGTTTGACAGCTTTTTTCTAAAAACATAGGTAGAGCACCTGGATTCGCGAAGGGTGGAAAAGGTGATAGGAAGGTTAATTTTTAAACGCATTAGTGACAATAAGCAATGTAGGATAAATATAAACTAATAAATAAACTGCAATAAATTGAAAACTGCAACATCCTCCGCCCCGTTGAAGAGACGTCTTCAACCAGACCGATATTATCCAGACTCATGAGGTAGTGGACAAAGTTTTGTAACTGAACGCACATATTTGCCAGTATGAGTCTTAATCTTTACCGCTCGGACTCGATTATCAGTTCCAGGAAAAATTTCTATAACGCGACCCAACGGCCATTTTAATGGCATCATCATCTTCTTTAATCAAAACGATCATTCCAATTTTTAGGTTTTCACTAGGATAAAACCTTTTAGGACGATTTTGCAAAGTGTTCAAATAGTCTTTTGAACACCGCTTTCAGAACAACTGCTGAAGCTTTGAACATTGTTGCCAAAATGTTAACCTATTCTCAGGAACTGTCGTTAGATCGTTTTCAGGAAATGCGGTCAAAGGTTGACCTATAATAAAATGTCCTGGGGTTAAGCAATTCAGATCAGCTGGATCTGATGACATAACACATAATGGCCTAGAATTCAGTATTGCCTCAATTTGAGCTAACACTGTAGACATTTCTTCAAATGTAAGACAAACTGTGCCAATGGTTCTTCTCAAGTGGTATTTTGTCGATTTAATCCCAGCCTCCCAGACACCCCCCCAATGTGGGCTATTGGGTGGTATGAACTTCCATGTAATTTCTTTATTGCTTAAAAAGTCAGAAATTTTATCTTTCGTCGCGTGAAATCGGAAGAAATTATAAACTTCGCGTAAATGATTATCAGCACCTTTAAAGTTAGTAGCATTATCGCTATAAATCTCCACTGGAGTGCCTCTCCGAGAAATAAATATTTTTAACGTTAATATGAATGCTTCCGTCGAGAGACTAGACACCAGCTCCAAGTGGATGGCTTTGGTAGCAATACATACAAAAAGGGCAATATATGCCTTAGAAGTAGAAGCCTTTCGTAACCTACAATTTTTAATGATGACAGGACCACCAAAGTCCACGCCTACATTATGAAAAGCACGGGATGCCGTTACTCTCGAAACCGGCAAAGAACCCATAATTTGCTTAACACCTACTGCTTTATACCTAAAACAAGGAAGACAGTTTTTTACTACTTGTTTTACTTCACGTATTCCTCGCAAAGGCCAATACCGTAATCGAAGAGATGATAAAACGGCTTGTGCACCGGCATGACATAATCTTAAATGTTCAAGTTTGATTATCAATCTCACAGTATGATTTTTTGCTGGCAATAATAATGGAAACGTTTGATCATATTCTATATCCGCATTAACAAGCCTACCATTTGCTCTTAGTAAGCCTTTCTTATCAATAAACGGATTAAGACTCCTTAAATTTTTATTTTTGACACAATCGTGAATATTTAATTCCTTCAATTCGCTTGAAAAAGCATCT
>MU186667.1:51077-62335 GCA_016904865.1 Pissodes strobi | reverse complement strand
ATTATTATTATTATTATTATTATTATTATTATTATTATTATTATTATGATATTCTCATGTTTACGCTTTCATAACCTACAAAGTTTTAGTATTATGCGGAATACACACAAAATTGAATATCGAACTTACCTTTTTTTCAGTCGAATCGATAAATATTATCATATGACAACGTATTATCTGTAGAAATAATTATATTGCACTTAAATCAACAATTTTTCTTGAATTTTCACTCGTTTCCCATGTACTTGACGTGTTACGTATCTAAGGAATTCGCCACATTTGTACCATCAGATGTCCCGTCGTGTAACGCACATAGCGAATAGATGTCCGACCGTTTTACGCTTTAGTTATTTGTTGCTGACAGGCAGAGTGCATGTTGTTTTGGTGAAGATGGCGTCTAATAGTAAATACACTGATTTTATAAAAAAATAGAAATGGTTATTTGATACTAATATTTTAGTCTTCATTCTTTGCAGAACACCTAGTCAAATTGTCTAAATTTAGTGAAAAACCGAATGTAATATTTGATCTTTTAGACGAAATTGTATTGATTGGCATTGAATTTGCATTGGAATTACATGAAACCTCACAAATGAGTGAACCAACTTGTATTGAGGAAATTTTGGAAGTGAAAGACAACGAAGAATGAGCAGCTACACCCAATAGAAATAAAAATCATTTGCCGCTTTCACATTTTTTGCCTCTCAGATGGAAGAAAACTGATTCTGTGAGCACGGATAACACAAATGAAGAGCTTTTTCTTTCTGGAACTGATCCAGCTACACCATGAGAGTATTTCAAAAAATTTTTGGACGATAATTTGTTTGAATTTGGCGCAGAATATACATCCCGATATCACATGCAGAAAACCGGAAAACCTTTGAGGGTAACAGCCTAAGAAATTAAGGAGTTTTTGATTGCATAAAGTTCCCTAGAATTCATATGTCTTGGAGCCAAAAATGCGCTGCCAAGTGGATGGATAGCAAATATGGATACATATTTACAACAAGAAAATGGGTGGCATTGATTTTTGTTACCAAAGAATGAAATGATATGGATCATTTTTTAAAACGAGAAACTGATCATTCACAGTTATTTTACATTTTTTTTTATTTTTCGAAAGTTAATAGATATTTCGAGTATATACAGGACATAGAGTAACACAAACACCTATGGAGCTATTGGACTTTCGTCTGGACCTTTCAGGTTACCTAGTTTCTGGAGTACAAAAATGTCCTTTAGAAATTCCATCCAGTTCGGAAGAAAACGATCCATCAAAAAAGAATTATCCTGCTCCAATCCCGTGTTTTGACAAGAGATATGAGGGAGCTTTCAGCATTGGCCCGAATATGAATATTTAAAAATTTGAAGAAAAATCTCTCAAATTTTTTTTTGCCTTGGTGACAAAATGCCGCACTTACCCGAGGTGTTGGGGACAATGCGGCACAAGTTGAATATTCTCCATTATATTGGTATGCTATTGTATGGTAGAGGGGTTGCTCGGCAAGATTTGCGCTTCAACACGTTGACCACAATTGATCTTTTGTGTATACCCTTCTATGTTACACAAAAATTCTTATTTGTCTCGAGAACCTCGGAGTATTTCGAGGGTTGAGTTTTTGTACAACTCCAGATGCCACAAGGGTATTTTCGAGATGCCTCATCCTTTGGCGAATCAGGGCCTGACATTCGCAGAGCAGGTGCTCTGACGTTTCAGCCATAGTTTGGCATTGTTCGTCAATGGTTTTTCCCATTTTCTTGAGGAGGTACTTCCAGGGGCCATGTCCAGTGAGAAGCTCTACTACCAGTTTTATCCCATTTTTTTGTAGTTTGAGAAGAAACTTTTTGTGTAGTTAGGCGAGTGAGAGATGAGTCTTTTGGCCTGTCTCTGCCCAGTTGGGTGTGTTTTTCCGCGTTTTTTCCCAATTTTTGAGTTCATTCATTACGTGCCCTCTAGTGATGCCACAGAATGGTTCAGGCCCACAAAAGGCAGTCTGTGCACCATTCCAATCGAGCTGATCAGCGGCTTCATTGCCTTCCACACTCTTGTGTCATTAGTGTGAGTCTGTTTCTGTTTGCCAATTGATCTGGAGCCATCCGACAATCCCGCACTAGTCGGGAGTTGATATTTCTAGATGCTAGCGCTTTTTAGGCTGCTTGACTATCTCATAGGATATAGATCTTTGCACCTCTTAAGCCTTTTTTGAGCACATTCAGAGATGGCTATATTGATAGCATTTAGTTTTGCTTGAAAGATGGTAGGAATGTTTTCTGAAGCATATAGATCTTTGCACCTCTTAGGCTATTTGGCACACTCAGAGCTGGCTATATTGATAGGATTTAGTTTTGCTTTAATGATGGTAGGAATGTTTCCTAAAGGTGCAGCAATTCGGCACCTAAGTCCGTGAAGTCCGGTTCCCACTCCTTCTTTCATCTTTGATCCATCTGTGTACCAGACAAGTCTTTTCTAGTCATTTTAGTCTTTTCCCTGTAGTATTCCGGTCTTCGATTGCCACTTCAATTTAAGGTGACCAGTCAGTTTTTGTGTCTGAGTGACTGGCCTCCTTTTCTTTGCATATGTACGGCGGAAGGAGGTCATTATATTGCAATGCTTTTAAATTGGGGTAAGAGCGCTGTTCGTATTAAAAAACTTTCAAAACGCTACTTACAAAATTTAAAAAAATCTTTATTCTAAAAAATTTTACAAACCCGGCTATATTGAAAAAAAAAATTATTGAATAGAATATCCTGAAAATGTCACTGCAAATAATATATCACCACGCCTATAGATTTTAGGTTCTGATTCTAAGATATGGTTCTGAACTAAGATATGGCCGATATCATCAACCAATGGAAACTTAAAAACAGATCTTAGACTAGAGACCTTTTTTCGAGGTTAACTTTTCTCGCGTTTCATCCTCTTCAGTGTCAGAATCTTTAGACAAAAACTGACCAAGATAATGCTTGACGCTTTTCTTTCCTGGAAATTTCACCAGTACCCAATCAGCGTTTCCTCAGATTATTTTTCCATTTCATCAATTATTCCATCCAGAGATGCATCAGATACATCTTTACATATATTTTCAATGGCTTCATCTTCATCGGTCTCTGACTTCTCCATAATCTTAGATTGGGTTTTTTTCTTTGGTTTCGTCTTCAGTCTTCTTGTCTTTTTTCTTTCTAGTCTTGATTTTCTTTTATTTTCTCTCTTCCATTTCTTGCAGCCTTTCTATTACTTCGGCTTACAACTCGTTTCTTTGGTTTAGACACATCTTGTGTATTTTGATTTTGCTTCAATGTTGACAGCATTATTTCTTCAAATGAAACGTCTAGGGTAGCGCTCTTGCTAGTAGACGGCGGAATAAGTTCTGCCTTTGCCTAAACCCCAAACTACAAAAATATATAAACCAACATAAACGCATATGAGAGGGGGTGAGAAAACAACAGCAGGCATTGAAAGGAAATTCGGAATTAGATCAAGAACTAAATGTATAAAATATCAGCTATACTTGAGCTCGACTAAAAGCAAAAATTGTTTTTACAATTTTCATAATATATAAACAATAATTCATGACAGGTGAGTTGGGGTAAGTGCATACACAAAAATGACTAGGTCATCCTTAGCGTGTCACTTATTTTTTATGTTTAATCGAAATAACGTTTTGTCACCACAGTGAAAGAAACACATAGATATGCTAACAAAATCGATTAATTAAAAAATTTTAATTACGACAATCTCTCAAAAAATATTTTATTTGGTGACAAAATGCCGCACTCACCCGGGTTGTTGGGGACAATGCGGCACAAGGTGAATATTCTCCATTATACTGGTATGCTATTGTATGGTAGAGGGGTTGCTCGGCAAGATTTGCTCTTCAACATGTCGACCACAATTGATCTTTTGTGTATACCATTCTGTATTACACAAAAATTCCTATCTGTCTCGAGAACCGCAGAATATTTTGAGGGTTGAGCTTTTGTAGATCTCGAGATGCCACAAGGGTATTTTCGAGATGCCTCAACCTTTGGCGAGTCAGAGCCTGACATTCGTATAGTAGGCGCTCTGACGTTTCAGCCATAGTTTGGCAGAATCTGCATTATTCGTTAGTGGTTTTCCCCATTTTCTTGAGGTGGTACCTCCAGGGGCCATGTCTAGTGAGAAGGTCTGAGACCAGTTTTATCTAATTTTTTGTAGCTTGAAAAGAACCTTTTCTGTATAGTTAGGTGAGTGAGAGATGAGTCTTTTGGCCTGTCTCTGTTCAGGTGCATTGGCCCAATGTTTCTCTTTCTGCCTTTTTCCCCAATTTCTGGGTTCATTCCTTTTGTGCCCTCTAGTAATGTCACAGAATGGTTCAGGCCCACAAAAGGCAGTCTGTGCACCAATCCGCGCGAGCTGATTAGCGGCTTCGTTGCATTCCACACTATCGTGCCCTGGTACCCACATTAGGGTGAGTCTGTTTCTGTTTGCCAGTTGACCTGCATTTTTTCAATTTATCCATATAACGAACATTTTCTTAACGATTTTCTAAATCATATTAACACCCAAGAACCTACAATCAAATTCACTATACAAATATTTTTTAATTTCATTTATACGCCGCATTTAGGAAAAAGAGATGCTGTATTTTGCACTCACCGGTTTATTGATTCTAAATTTATTGATTCGATTTGCTGACAATACGCTTGAAATTGCCGTCTTTCTTAATGTAAATTGACTCTATTCTAACTATGGGTTAACGATATATTTGTACTAGCATTTATAACACGTTGTGACTATATTTATTTTGGTTGATAAGCGAAGCACATTGTTATTAGGATATCTTGGCTTGATTTATATTACATTACCGTAGAACGGCCAGCGAACCGATTTATATTTTTAAGAATTCTGTTAATAAAACCCGCCTTTTACGCTGCATTAGACTCGTCGATTCAGATTTTATTGTCGGTTTAAATATTTCATAACTTTTTGGAACCCCTTGGTTGCCGGACTCCAATCACCGGCCGATCATTTCTGAGATCGTTAGATCGTTTTGGGACCTCTGCTTTTTATATTTATCTCTTCACATGGCAGGCTGCAGTTTTTGTAATGTTCGCTTGTTTTTTCCGAGTAATAGGGATGAGCTATCCTCCCGAGATTGTCGCTCTCGATTTAGGTTTTTACAGGTTTATCATTTTCGTAGGAGTAGTTTCTAGCATTTCTTGAAAAATTTAATTTTAGCTCACTAATGGTGGCTTCCGCCGTCGTTTTACCCAAATAATATACGAGAACTCAGGCGTTTATTATCTTAGAATTATTCCTTGTATCGAAATCACTTGGCATGTTTCAGCCCATTACTATTTCTTGCTGTTCTGACGTAGTTTTTTTATCTCGTAGAAGGAGAAAGGTAAATTGACGGAAACGAATCGAGAGTTCTTCTAGTTAGACCGTTCGGCGAGAAGAGAAACTTTCTGTTTGAGTGCAGTCAGAGGCTCCACATTTAGTTTTGGGATTTAATTCCACCCATTCATTGGAAATATATTGTGGTTGCTCTTTGTGTTTTGACGCGACCGATTTTTCGGGATCTAAATACTGTACTAGGTAAGCATTTTCTCTGGAATTATTTTTTCCCCATTGTCTGTGAAGCACGCGGACGACGCCATGACGCTAATGGTTTTTTCCTTATTTCTAGAGGCTTTCCACGTTCGTCGTATACGTATAAGACCGAGACCGTCGAATTTCCTGTAACCCTCACACACGATCGAGGTAATTATTGCTACAGTTTTTTTTCTAACTTAATGATTTAATTGCTTTATCTGTATTAACCTTTTTTGTGCATAGTCCGCCATTTGCTCTGGATGGAATGATTATCTTATCTACTCCATTTTCTCAAATCTGAATTATTATTTTAATGTAACTTGAGTTTTGGTGGGGAAGTTTATATTTTCTTTTAGGGGTGACTCATACCTATCTTTGTTATATTGAAGTTGTCTGTACCTCAGTATTTCTTTTATTTGCTGATGGTCATTGAAAATTCATTGATAACTTTTGGGGGAATTTGTTCTATAAAGAAAATATATTTATGCAAGGGGGGGCTATAGTTTTTTATTAAAGTAACGGGGCTTTGTCTAATGCGTACTGGGTTATTTCAGGGTTTTATCACCAGGCTACCACCTTTACTAGCAGGCTAGAAGCAAGTTTTTCTACCAGGCCTACAACTTTCGAATAATAGGCTACTACCTCAACTAGCGGGCCACAGTCCAATTACAGGGCCACAACTTTAATTAGCGGGCCACAGTTTAATTTCCGGGCTACTTCTAGCTCCAGGCTACACTAGAGCCAATTGAATTGGCGAGTCCTCTACTAGTTTCGTCCTCAGGGCCAGTGCCCTAGCGGTATCAATAGGTGCCCGGCGCCAGAGTTCGACCGGATCTAAGTGGTATTGTACTGAAGCATTTGTCTTAATTATTATCTCTTGTTTTTTTTTATTTTTGTGATTAATTATAATGAATTTGGCATAATAGATTGTGCCTTAAAAGAGCCAAGTTTCATTATTCATTTATTTTTCTGACCGCTTGACGCAATCGTTCTTAATTTCTCTTTTTAATATAAATCAAGCTGTCAATGCTTTAAATTAGTTTAAATAATTTTATTCTTTTCTTTCATTTATCTCTTTATAATATAAGTCAAGCATTGACAGCCAAGCTTTCATTAGTTTTATTCTAATTTTATTCCTTTTATTAATTTATCGAGTCATTTGATTTAATTATTGTGGCCGTTCATTGCTACTTATTATTATTGCTACATTTAAAATCGGTGCAGCTATTAGCGCACGCATACCTAGATGTAATTAGCTTAGTTAACATCAAAGTAATCACTTCGGTTTGTAGTGTTTAGTGCATTTAGTTGTAAGGCATACAATACCGAGTATTAACAACAGAATTGGTCTCCGTACAATCACCATATTCTACCAATTATTAGTTAAATTTAATAGTCATTTGACATTCTTTTGTCTTTAACTTGCCATTTTACTCCAGATAAATTGTTGCTGTGTTTTCAAAAAAAAAAAGAACTTAGTAGCAAATATATTGTCCCTAAATTTTAGATTGTGTTTTCTTGTTTTCTTGTTAAGTTAAGGTTGAGTTAGTTGATTTAATACGTGGGCCTAGCCACCCTGCACAACACCAGCGGAGCTTCTTCAGTTTAGTTGGACAGAACTGGTGGCGCTCTAACGACCCCACTATCGGGGCCGAGCATTTGCAATACGACTCTTCGGGGCTAGGTTTCCTTTTAACTAAAAATCTTTACTTTTGACTTCAAGAAGAAAAACGTGTTGCAAATTTGGCGCCCAACGTGGGGAAACCTTTTTTTTGAGAGACCTTTTCTTTACACAATTGCAAATTTTAATTTATGTCCTGTATGCCTTATTAGATTCATTACCGGGTGATTTTCATTAATTGGTAGCATTGCATATTATTGTTGTATATTATTTTTGATGACTAATGATTTAATATTAATTTAGTATTACCTATATCATTGTTATTTCATTGTTATTATTCGATTGATTACTGGGAGATTTTGCGATTTTTTGATATTTCTTATATTGCGTATTAATTTACATATTGAGCTCTCCGAAGAGGACAGCTACTTGATTGATTATTTTCTGAGTTTTGAATTACTTTTACGTACTAGTTTTCTTTATTCGTTTATAATTTTGTTATTTTATTGAGTCAGTAAAGATGGATTATAACATGATAGTTAATTATCTTAGAAAGTAGATGCTTGTCTATGAACTTAGTATTCGTGGTCTACCAGCTGATGATTCAAAAACTGTTGAACAGTTATAAGCAACTTTACGTCCAGTTTTTCAATTAGAAAAGAAAGGCAAACCTCTAAATTATCCACCATATAAGCATTTTATAATAAAAGACTATTAAGATAATTCTTATGGACGAAATTCTCCAAACCTAAGTAACTCACAAAAACTCTGTTAGATGGCGAAAAGATATAGTTTCATTTCAAATATTCAGTTAAAATATTTTGCCCTCTGTTGACGACAATCTGCACTTGGTAAATACAGATTTCATTTTTAAAGGGGTGTGGTATGCTGTCGGCATAAATATATCGGGCAGTAACAAGGTTTATTGACCTTGGGGCAGGAATGCATCATTCAAACTGGCAACAGTGGGAACCCGTTGGGGGAGTAAGGGACTGGTTAATACTTGTAGAATCTGAATACTATTCTCCGATATTGACAAAGTCATTTCTTTCTTTAGAACAAAATAGACTGGAAATTAGAGGTTTGGGAGTATGTTATATATCTTAATTTACCGAACACGAGACAGCTTGAATTTGTACGTGAAATTTGGTACTCGGACAGTAGGAGACCGTGGAACCTTCCGAGTAGGTTCCAGAAATTTTTATTCGGTCAAAATCGATGACCGTCCTTGAAGCAGTTCGGAGCAGAGCGATTAAAACGCGAAAAAAAAGGGAACCTACCAGTGCCTATTTAGGCATCTAAAAGAGTCCTTGAAGATAATCGGCAGACGAACTTCTGCCAAATTCGAATCTGACATCGGCGGGAGCCTACAGCCAATAGGTTTTGCGGTAGGAGACAGACGAGATCAAAATTTTTGTTTTACTTGCTAAAATGGGTGCCCAAACTTTTCGAAAGTGGAAAATCGGCGTTTTCGACCCCAAATATTAATTCGGAGGAAACCGCTTCCGAACGTTTTTTTATATTTAGACCTTTTTTTGGTATATGGAACCTACCGGAAATCCGTCTTCTACCAGTTTTTTCTTAGGTAAATTTCGAGCTAGCGAGTTCGTATTCGGTACGAAGACGGAGGGGACCGGGCCTGAACCCCGCAAAAAATTCGAGCCCCTAGGTCTCCTATAGGCTCCGCAGTAGGAGACTAACGAGATCGAATTTTGTTTCTCTGGAACGAGAGTCCGAATCCGACCTTGTCTGGAACCTACCACTGATAGGTTCCGCGGTAGGCGCCTAGGGAAACCTTAATTAATTGATATCGAAATTTCAAATTTTTGAAATTGGCCCCAAAATGATAACCACAGAATGGAACCTAAATCGGTGGAACCTATTCGAAAAATAAGTTCCCGCGCGGTTTTTACCCGGTCGGCTCCGGGATGTAAATATAGGAATATCGGCAAACTTACAAAACCGTATTTACCTTTATTTTGATCAGTAGGAGCAGGAATAACCTACCGGAGGAGCCTAACTTTTTTTTTTCTTAAAATTTTGGATTTAGACAAAGGTCACGAAGACAAACAAAAAAGTTCTTTACGAAAAAAAGCAATATTCTTAGTTTTCGCGATATCGGACCCTAAACGAGAAAAAACGTAACTCGAAAATTACGGGGTAGACGAAAAAACACCTACTACCAAAAATATGTATTTTGATAGCGTTTAGTCTATAGTTGGGTCGTTGTAATTAAAAAAAATCGCTCTTTTTAAAAAAGACGTTTTATTTGAACTTATTCGCGAATATCTCAAAAGTTATTAAATTTTTAAAAAAATGTATTAAAGTCGATGATGGTAATTTGGAATAAAAAGTTTTTATGAAATTTTTCGTCAGACGCTAAATAACGGAGGAATTTTAAAAAAAAGGAGAAATTTTCTTTACCACCCTGCATGTTTTTTAAAAAATGTATTTTTATTACGGCGAGATGTTAACGGATCCCTTTAACCATTTCCAACTTAAAAACGAACTAATTTTTTCAAAAAAAATTACGATAAACAAATCGAGATTTTCATTAAATCGGCTGTAATTATTGTAATACGGTAAGCGGTATAACTACACGGTATATAGCAAAAAGATGGGTTTCTTGGGGTACTTTAACGCGCAGTATTTCGTTCGATCGTACGACGTTTCGTTTTTTTTTTAATTGGCTAAACCACAGATCTATATAGCTACGCAACAGATGCCTACTCCGGTATTAAAAGTGTCGCTCGCCAATAATGCAATACTCTTAAATATTTTCCTATTTAGACGGGTTTTGCCCCGCCGTGTTGTCAAGTCGCGAACTCTAGTTTACCTTTCATATCACATTATGGTATTACTCATTTTCTGGCAATAGTATGTTATATTATGTCAAATTAAAGTTCATTATCAGATACAGTGAATGGTGTTTGCTTGAACATGGGCTAAAACTCACCTTAAATATCGGTGTAAAAGGTCATTACAAATTTTGTTAACTTATACTGTAATATCTCTTATTTGTATTAAGTAATAATATTATCACGCAGGTTTTTGTTTCGAAGATCAAAGGAATTTTTGAAATGTTTATCGACATGTCAAAGTACCATTTAATTTTCTTTTAAACTCTACTTAATATTATAAACTTGTTCATTTAAATTGCCGTTTCATTTGTTTTACTATTAATAAACTATCATACTTATTAAAAAATGTAAAAATTGTAGGTTTCTTAAAAAAAAAATGTGTTAATTTGATACATAAATATTAATAATAAAACTCGATGATTTGAGCGGGTCAAAAAGTCAGCCGAAATATTGTTCGACGTGATAACTTGGCATCCTAGACAACTGGTTCACCCGCTCGCGAAAGCCGGTGAACATTTTTGGCCCGCGTAAAAATCATTGGAAGAGGTATCTGTTGCGTAGCTATATAGATCTGTGGCTAAACGTAATTTTTCTATTTTCCCAATTTGCTCCGTAGCGGAGAGAGATATCTCAAATCGGTTTCTCAAATCGGTTTGGGCCAGTGTCTGCGTCGTCTGAGGGTCGATCGAAACGACACGCTTCTATAACATTTTTCGATAGGACATAAAATATCTTTTTCGTCTTAAAAATGGGCATTTTCTTCATATTTAGCCACGAAATAGGGAATTTCGTAGATGGATGATATTTTTCGTTTCGAATACTTTAGGAGGGGGTTTTTGGGAATGTCGAATTCGATTTTGGCATCGAGAAGATCGTATGACATTTCTGTACAGAAATATTTAGAAAAAGTAGCAATAAAAAAATAACACTCTGCATATACTTTTAAAAATGTTATTTTAATGATGGTAAGAAGTATTAAAACAGAGTTTTATCCACAATACCGAAACAGAATATTTGCACTCGACGCGCGTTTCGCTAACCATGTTAGCATCATCAGGAGATGATTAGAACTAAAATTAAAATCTACCTAACTCCCTTTTATACTACTGTTTGCTCAATCAAGCGGAACTAAAAAGAACCAATCCTGGGATCCCGCTAGTCACGCTTGATCAACCAATACAATGGACTATACGGAATAGGC
>MU186667.1:35756-46077 GCA_016904865.1 Pissodes strobi | reverse complement strand
AAACGGAGTCCAGTCAGTGTTGCGTAACCCCCGGTAAAGCATGGGGAACCTCGTTCACTGACCTTGGTCCCAGTAAACCCAAGCAATCCTGGGACGCTCAAGAGCATGGCCACCAAGAGGCAGATAAATAGATAGATTAAATGAAACAAACTAAAAAAGGTAACCCTAAAGAACTGCCAAACAGAAGGGGGTGGAATATAGTAACACTAAACTAAAAGATGCCCTAACCAACTTGGCTAGGCACCATACAGTTCCAAAAGTAATACAAAATAAGTTAATTAGGGTGTTCCGAAAAGTTACACTGCTATCATCCCTACAGATCTCTGTGCGTGGTGCCGCCACTGGGTGAGTTTCGCGAAAGCTTAAAAGGAAAATAAATTGTCGGTAGTATGATAGCACCTGGCACTCCTCAGTCTTTCAAAAATAAAAACGAACTGCAAGGACCGCAAAGAACGCAAAATATCCCGAAGCCATAAATAAATTGCACCAACCAGAGCTAAGTAATAATAGAATATAAACCTATATTCATACATAATAGGCATTCGTCACCCTAAACACTAAGCCACGGTTAGCGATGGGATATTCAGGGCGTACTCAACACAGAGTAGAAAAATGGTGTCGATGTTACCTAACCAGAGTTGCGTAACGCCCAATGCAGTGTGGCGAACCTCGTTCACTGGCCTTGTGTTGAATACTCCCCGAAGATATTCCAACGCGCCCCGCTACAAGTGCCCAGAGAAAACCATACCCATTAACCATAAACAAAAATAGTGAGTTAGTTAAGCTTCACCAGGCCAAAAGATACACTAATGATGAAAATCGTGCATCATGCAGTCCAATATGAAAAATATAGGGTGTTCCAAATGGTGGCACTGCCATTTTGTCCTCCAGAATTTATAGCGTCGAGGATGTAGAATCTGAGGAGAGACACAGTGATTCTTCAAAACCACAGCACTGTGTGAAGATGCCCATTAAACAATATCACGGGCCAAGGAACTCACCGCCATGAATCTCCGTACCACACAAAATGTGCCATAAAAGGTTTCGACAAGGGTTCTGGAACCGAAAAGGCGCCCAACACCAGTTAGCCTTTCTAATAAAAAAAAAATCATTAAGAAAAGGACTGCATAGTTAATACATTGGAAACTATTTTCCAATCAACAAAATAACCAACAAGTTAAGTAAAATCCTGTAGATCCCCCCCCCCCCCCCCCCCCTAAAAGATATCAATCCATTCAATTGAACTCCAAAGTAAGTAAAGATAGATAGGCAAATAATCAAGAAAGGTAGTAAAATCGACAAAGCCAAGTAACAAAGCAAGTAAATAAGATTAAAGACAAGGTAAGTTACTTAAAATTATAAGTAACTGAGAAGAATAACGGTAAATGCAGAACAGCTTTCTCAACGCTGCTCTAGCTAACAACAGTAGCAAGTGACTGAAGGCCTATCTTACTACAGCACTCGGTGGGCTTTTACCACAACAAGTATCTCTGTGCAGAAGAAATATTTTACCAATTTGATGTCGGCAACCATCAAGTGTCGCGCCAAGCCAGTTACCCACAACAAACCGATCGCCCCAACTGCAGAGCAAGAAAAAAAGTAAAGTCCAGGTAATATCCCAAATAAATGGTAATGTAACCATTAAGTCACAAAGTTCTAGACCGAAAAGTGATTAATACTCTGAGCAGTAAGTCCAGTTACATCTGAAATAACAAAAGTTACATTGCTCAAGTATAAAAAACTCAAAGGTAATGGTCTAAACAGGAAAAGCCAGCATAACTGAAAAACCCGAAGGTTAGCCTACTTAGGCCATAAAAAAAATCATAGGCAAAAGAAAGATAAGTAAATCAACGAAAAAGCAATCATAAAATCAGACAATAAAGTCAAGGTAACGAAATAAATTAAAAAATAGATAACCAATAATCAAAGCAAGTAGGTAAGGTAAGCAAGGTAAGTAAATCAACTAATAAAAGCAATCATCTAAATCTAATAATAAAATCAAAATCAAGGAAACGAAAATAAATTCAAGAATAAATAGCTAATTAAAGCTCATACCCACGGTATATCAGTTTTCAGCTACTTACAAAAAAAAATCACTATCAGATACAATAGTCACAATTCGGTGTCAAATTCGGGAGGTTGTCATAATCAGGAGAATAGCCAAATTCGCGAAAGTCATAGCCAGGTGTGTCCAATCCGAGATATTCAAGGGATAGAAATACAAATTGCCAATTAATTTGGTTTCAATCAGTTAGATGGGACCATCAGAACCGGAATCGATGTACACCGGTTTCAAGTTTTGAACATGCCAAACACCCTTGCTATTATCGTGTTCATCATGGAGTTCGTACGTACACGTACCGGTTTTCTTTTTGATCTTAAATGGACCTTGGAACTCAGGATCCAATTTTGAGCTAAAATAATTAGCGGTTAGGCGCAATTCACACTGAACGGACGTCAGGCGAGGACGTGGCAAGGACGGGGCAAGGACGTGGCGGAAACGCGACGCGTGCAATGTACACAGAAGGGGCGGGATAGTAAGAGAAAAGTCAGTCAATAGAGTTTTTAGTTACACGTCTGGTTACCGACTAGATTGAAAAATGGATTTTTCAAGTAGTGATTAAGATGATGAATTTGGTGTACTTGGCTAATTTGCAAAAAAAGTAGACTTTGGGTTCATCCATTATGGCTAAAGAAGGAAGGGTGGATCCTGGGCACTTCTAGTACAATAATCTGAACGACTATAATCATATAAGTATGGAAATTTCTCAATTTCCTCACTAAATTGAATATTAAATTCAAAATCGTCTCGCATTTTGACTATACAACAAGTGTCGTGCAACGGACGTGTCTCTTCCTGGCGGCCGCCCGCGCCACGTCGCCTCTGTCTACAATGCACCATTTAATTACATAGAAGAGACGCGGAAGAGGCATAAGTACATGCCACGTCCTCACCTGACGTCCGTTCAGTGTGAATTGCGCCTTAGAGAGCACTTTATTTTTACGCCATACCTCTTGACCAGAAACAAAATTGACCGCACGTCTTCGAAGATTGTATTGGTGTCGATTTCTTGACTGTGCCGACCCAATTTTCTTATGAATTTTCTAAAAGAGTTGCTTAAATGTTTCAATCCGTTTTCGAATGTAATTTTGACTGTTGGTCTCGGCTGATGGAATGCCTTCAGTATAATCTTGCCCAAAATGTTTATATTCCCGCCCAAAGGTAAGTAAATAGGGAGTATAACTAGTAGTTTCGTGACGTGATGTTCGAATAGCACAACCAATAGACGGAAGATTATCTTCCCAAGTACGATGATCACTTTGGTTGAAATGAGATCTTAACATGCTTTTGACGACTCTATTTACACGTTCGGTATGATCAGCACGAGGATAATAAGATGCAGTATAGAATATTTTGACCTTATACTTGTCACAAAGAGATTGGAATTCTTTGGATTTCATCTGAGTACCATTATCACAAGTTAGATACTGTGGAGCCCCATAAACCAAGAAAATACCCTGTTCTATATGTTTGACTAAGGATTTCGCTGTAGCAGAACGGCAAGGAAAGAGAACAACATATTTACTAAAGTAGTCGGCAACTACCAAGATGTGAGTATTGCCCTGTTTTGAACGGAGTAATGGTCCTACAAAATCTAGACTGATGGACTGCCAAGGTTCCCGAATATCGGGTCGATTACCCATTAAACCTGCTGGTGCTTTTTGTTCCACCTTATTTTGAGCGCAAATAAGACAGGCTCGGACATACTTAGCAACATATGCTCTCATCTTAGGCCAATAGTAACGTTCAGCTATTTTCCAAAATGTTTTAAAGATTCCAACATGACCTGAAGTTGGAAAATCATGACAGCGAACCAGGACTTCTTTTCAATGATCTTTTGGCAAAATTATTTTCCAAGAACTGGACTGATCAGGGAAGTTGGGACTGGTGGTCTTAACAAATTTAAAAAGATTACCATTTTGAACTCTCCAACAAGGAAATTTAGGTTGGTCTTCCAGCTTTTTCAACATATTGACATACCACTTATCAGAAGTGTTAGAGTAGGAAGGTAAAGAATCATCCACGGCTCCGATATCTTTTGTCAAAACTGGTACGGACCTAGATAGAAAATCTGGCACTATATGCTATTTGCCTTTTCGATGGATTAATTGAAAATCGTAAGGTTGTAAACGAATTGCCCAACGACCAAGTCGACCCTGCGGATCCTTTAAATTATGTAACCACAATTTTGAATGATGGTCTGTGATTACCTTAAAATGAACTCCCTCCAAATAATGCGTAAGTTGCTCCACACTCCAAATCACTGCAAGACACTCCTTTTCCGTGACTGTCAACTTCATTTCCTGCCTAGTAAGGGAACGTGAGAGATAGGCAATTACCTTTTCTCCATCATCGAATTGCTGGTTTAGAACAGCGCCTAAGCCATAAGAAAAAGCGTCAGTTTGAAGAGTAAACATGCGGTTAAAATCAGGACAGGACAAGGCTGAAACGGTAACAAGAGTTTCTTTAATCGATTTAAAAGATTCCTGACAATCTGGACTTCGTTCCCATTTTACGTTCTTTTTAGTAAGCCGAGGAATAGGAGCAATAACAAAAGAAAAGTTAAGAACAAAGCGTTTGTACCAGGAAGCGGTTCCAATAAAACGTCGGGTCTCAGTCACATTTTTTGGCGGTGATGTATCAATAATAGCCTGCACGTTCTCTGGATCGGGTCTTAATCCTTTAGCATCCACAACATTACAAATTTCAGGATCTTTATCTGAAAGGTGCCAAATTGGAAGTACTAAAATATCTATCATACATGTCTTATCTTACAATGTTACGGGTGTCTGAAAATAACCTACACTTAAACAAGTCTGGCCATTAGCAACAGTACAAGTGGTCTGATTTTTAATAAGTTTTAAACCTAATCCCTGCAAAATTTCTAAACCAGGTTGACCAACAATAGTCCGAGAAGCTCCAGAATCTAGTAAGACTAAAATAGGGTAACCTAAAACAGAAATTTCCAAATATGGGTGCTCATCGCAGTGCGCATGTGCAATAATAAAGTTCAAAAAATTTTTGTAGGGGAAATTAATGACATTGATCGGCGGAGTGCAAATGACAGGAGAGGGAGGTCTGCCGATCTAACGACTGTCCCGAGTATCGTTTCCCGAACTGGAACATTTTGGACAATTTCGAGTAGTCACATCTGGAGTACCACAAGGATAGCAATGAATCTTTTTACTGCTAGGGCATTGTCGATTTAAATGACCTGTCTGGTTGCAGTTCCAACAAGTAACTGGACGTCTAGGAAAATATGGCCTTTCTGCTTGTACTCGTGCTGCTGGTAATGCAACTACATCAATGGGTGGTGGATGATCACTGTATAAACTAAAAGTAGATGCATCAGAAGCTAAGAAGGCAAAATCGGGTTCCACAAAACTTTGCTAGATGGTGGAATATAATGATCAGCTCGGTACTTTTTAGCTTCAAGCTTAAGACACTCAGTCTCCAGCTCCTCCAATGAATTAACAACAGGAAGCTGAGTTTTGTAAAATGGAGACAAATTCTTTGAAATAATATCCAGTTGAACATCATCAGACACGCCTCCATAACGCTTAAACAAAGCACTCATACTAGACAAATAATCTACGATACTCTCAGACTGGTCTTGAGTTCTATCCAAAATTTCTTTAAATAACCTAGCTTTATAATCAGGTGGTTCAAAATGTTTACATAGGAGATCAGACAAACTTTTCCAGTTAACAAACCTAGTTCGATTAGCACGGAACCAATTCAAGGCTCTGCCAGAAAAGAAATCTAGCGGACTCAAATAATTCCTGTTCAGATATACCCCTAGCAATACGTAACTCAGAAACTCTTTCTAAAAAGTTGTGAACTGAATGTTGATTACAGTCGCCTGAGAATTTAAGATTCTATTTTTTAAAACGAGTTTTAAAATTACTAGAGTGACAAGAACGAATTTTAGTTGGTGTGGTATTAGTTGGTGGCTTATTAGAATTGAAACTAGAAACAGAAGAGTCTGAATCCGAATCAACTAACTGCGTTTTACTTAACAAAGCACTCAAATCTTTATCCGATTTTAACAGTGAATCTAAACTATGCAAAGCAGATAATATTTCCAGCAAGGAATCAGATCTAATTTTTAATTGTTCTTCTTAAAGATTAGTGGTAGGTACTCGATTAATTCGATTCAACAAGTGAACAAGACATGATTGAATGCGTTCAAAATTAGCTTTAGACTTAGTGTCTCCTGATAAACTTTCCACTGAAGTTTGGATATCTTTTAATGTTGTCAAAATATATTCGATTTCGCTGTCAAATTTAAGCTTATGTCATTTTATAATAAAAGACTATTAAGATAATCGCAATGCTAAAATTTCTCCGTCGCTTAAAATCTCCCCAGGAACGTCTCCACCTACGAAGCGCGACGGAAATTAAATTATCCTGAAAAATGCGAATAAAAAATCGATATTAACAAAGTTAACATGAATATCAGCAGAGGGCTCTGGATGACCGTAGTACTTTCAAACACTAACAGAGGGATGCTATTTTTCAAGCGCCGGCGGCGACTTTTTACGTAACAAGTTGACCTTGACACTTTGTCCGGATTTCGTTTGCGATTGTAGTTATGATATTATTATTTTATAATAAAAGGATAAATCTAGTGTTTCTTACAAACCGCCAGTCAGTTGCTAAAATTTTAATATAAACTGCAGGTCAATTGAGAAGATAATCCTAATTTACGTATACATTATTGGTCATCTGGAATGATTAATTGAATTTTGCAGATATAAACTCTTGTTAATTAAAAGGAAATTTTGCAAATAATTTGCTGGTCAATTGAGATGATAAATTAACTTTTCATATAATATTCTGGTTAATTGAAGTAATCAATGAAATTTGGCATATAAACTGTTGATAGATCAAAATTACCAATTGATTTTTCTCATAAACTGATATTCAATTGAAACGAAAAATCTAGTGTTTCCTACAAACCGCCAGTGAATTGAAACGACACATATTAAATTTTCATATAAACTGCAGGTGAATTGAGAAGGTAAATCTAATTTACCTATAAATTATTGGTCATCTGGAATGATTGAGTTTTGCTGATAAACTCTTCTTAATTCAAACGAAATTTTGCATATAAACTGCTGCCCAATTGAAACGATAAATTAACCTTTCATATAATCTGCTGGTCAACTGAAGTAATCAATGACATTTGGCATATAGCCTGTTGGTAAATCAAAACGAACAATTGATTCTTCTCAGCAACCGATAGTCGATTGAAACGATAAATCTAGTGCTTCTTACAAACCGCCAGTCGAATGAAACGATACTTAAATAAAATATTCATATAAACTGCAGGTCATTTGAGAAGCTAAATCTAATGTACATATAAATTAATGGTCATCTGAAATGATGAATTGACTTTTGCCGATAAACTCTTGTTAATTCAAACGAAATTTTTAATATAAATTGCTGGCCAATTGAAAAATTTTCATATAATGTGCTGGTCAATTGACGTAATGAATGAAATTTGGCATATAATCTGTTGGTAAATGAAAACGACCAATTTATTTTTCTCATAAACTGATAGTCAATTGAAACGATAAATCTAGTCTTTCTTACAAGTTGCCAACAAAATTGTCTTATAAACTGCAGGGCAATTGAGAGAGCAAATCTAATTTACGTATAAATTATTGGTCATCTGGAATGTTTAATTGAATTTTGCTGATAAACTCTTGTTAATTCAAACGAAATTTTACATATAAATTGCTGGCCAATTGACACGATAAATTAACTTTCTATATAATCTGCTGGACAATTGTAGTAATCAATGAAATATGAACTGTTGGTAAATTAAAACGACCAATTGATTTTCCTCATAAACTGATAGTCAATTGAACCGATAAATCTAGTGTTTCTTACAAAACGCCAATCAATTGAAACGATACCTAAATAACATTTTCATATAAAATGCAGGTCAATTGGGAGAGTAAATAATTTACGTATAAATTATTGGTCATTGAGTTTTGTTGATGAACTCTTGTTAATTCAAACGAAATTTTGCACATAAATTGTTGACCAATTGAAATGATAAATTAACTGCATATAGTCTACTAGTCAATTGAAGTCATTAATCAAATTTGACATATAAACTGTTGGTCAATCAAAGCGACAAATTGATTTTTGTGATAAACTTATGGCACATAAGCACAACATAAAATCATATTTTTGAATCACTTTATTCTATTTTATAATTTTTTAGATCGGTTTCGATCAAAGCGTGTTTTTTTAGTTTTTTAAACTATAATTTATTTTACACTAATAATTTAGGTAGCAGAAAATTACTAAACATTTACGCAATCCCCTTATTAAGTATTAAATGAATCAATAGGTGTGCCTGACAAAAAATGTGTAATTTTATAATAAAATATGTAGGTACAACTATGATTTTTTTTCTCCAAAGTTTAGTGCGGTTTCGATTAGATGCGACATTGCGACCGATAAACTGCAAAATATTTTTTTAGTTTTGTGTAACAATCTGCTTGACAAGAAAGTGAAAATATTAAAAAGCTTTTTATAATTTATAAAATGATTTTAGGTATATCGATATATCGAGTTAAACTCTAAAATAGCCATAGCACGAAACTCTCAAGAAAAACGATGGGAAGCAAAATGTGTGCATTTTATATTCATTTAACAAATTGCACTTTTTAAATCGGTTATAGTAGCAGCAGCATACCCACGCCTGCCATGCAGGCGTATCCACGTATTGCAGAGACGGCGCCGCGGCGCCGGTTACGTCCTAATGCTTTCTTAATAATTATAAAAATGCTAATATTACGCTCGCATGAAAGATGGTTTGCCTAAATCAGGCTATGGGTAAGAAAACTTAAAAACGTACTCTCCAACTACATGCCCTAATTGTTCGTTTTTAACTCGGAAACGGTTAAAGGAAGCCATTTATAATACATCTTCTCTACGTTGGAGTTTGGAACCTTCGGCAACATGCACTAAAACAGAGTTTTATCCACAATACCGAAACAGAATATTTGCACTCGACGCGCGTTTCGCTAACCATGTTAGCATCATCAGGAGATGATTAGAACTAAAATTAAAATCTACCTAACTCCCTTTTATACTACTGTTTGCTCAATCAAGCGGAACTAAAAAGAACCAATCCTGGGATCCCGCTAGTCACGCTTGATCAACCAATACAATGGACTATACGGAATAGGCCCTCTATCTCTATTTAAACTATTCTTACATTTAATAATTTCCATACTTTCATATGCGTCTAATAATCTCCTATCAGTTATATTATGAATTAATTTTAAATTTTTAATTGTTATTCTATGATTATTTTCAAAAGCATGCTCGGCAACACTTGATTTTTCTGTTCTACCATACTTTAAATGAGCTATATGTTCTTTGAATCCCGTCTGTATAGATCTTCTAGTTTGCCCAACATATTTTTGATTACAATCCATACATCCAATTTCATATATTCCACTTCTTTCTAATATTTCAATTTTGTCCTTTGGACCACCTAATAATTTCTTAATGTTAAACTGAGTCTGGTATACTAATTTTAAACCTACTTCCTTAAAAACTTTTTGGAGTCCTCTAGTATACTGAGGATTATACGGTATCGAAACGTATTTTGTATTTTCATCCTGATTAACGAAAGAAGTGGAATCACGAATGGTCTTTCTAAACAAATGCCTATTAATTAGTTTATTTATTAAGTTAATATTAAAACCATTAACTTTCGCTATATTCCTAATAGTTTCCTTTTCATTATTAAATCTTTCTCTGCTGAGAGGAAAGTTAACCAAACGGTGTACTAAAAAATGAAAGCTGGCCATTTTATGTTGGTCGCAGTGGAAGGAGTCATTAGGAATATATCGGTTAGTGGCAGTATTTTTTCTATAAATATCAAATTCTAGTGTGTTATTATCGTTCCTAATCACTAAAGTATCCAAAAATGGTAGCTGGCCATTGTTCTCGACTTCATAGGTAAATTTAATGGTGGGGAAACGGTTGTTTAGTTTTGTTACAAAATCTTCAACATTAGCGGTTTTTGTGTCGAAAATCGCGAAAATGTCATCCACATACCTGTACCATACCCTTGGAAAATATTCGAACTCCTCACTGATTTCATTTTCAAATTTACTCATAAAAAGGTTAGCTAAGAACGGCGATAAACAGTTGCCCATTGCCGTGCCTTCAAGTTGTTGGTAATAGTTATTTTTGTATTGAAAATAATTTTGATCCATGCAAAGT
>MU186667.1:20649-30756 GCA_016904865.1 Pissodes strobi | reverse complement strand
GCGGTTCCGAAGGCCAATGCGCCGCCACGGGCGACGCACGTGCGCGCCGACGTCAGTATTCACGTATAACACAACAATACAAATATGGTAGACACAATTAGAGGGTGGAAAATACTTCTGTGATTATAGCCTAGTAGTGAGTTAGAAGTCAGAGCATCTAACAGAGATCACCATTGCTTCCTCACCTTGCTTATCCTAATAGACGCCAAACCTTCCGCTGCCATATTGTATTCGTCTGTAAATAACATTGCGTAATTTATTACGATGGGCGGGGTGAGGGTGCAACATCAACCTGCGTTAGATGTGTAGGAAATATGAAAATTTTAGTGGACTGTATATTAGGTTGAAAAGAAAAGGACAACAAAATACACGAAACGCACAAATCGCTTACCTGTCCAATTTATCGAGATGAGGGCTACTCAATTCACCCTACTAATTAGGATCGTCGTTTCCGCGCAATTTGAGATTGCGGTTTGTCACTTCGAGAATATATATATTCAAAAACCGGCATGAAAACTCGACCAATTTACCGGCGACCCGAGTCGTTCGAACGCGAGAAAAAGAGTCCCTTTTGTTGTTCGCACTAGTTCCTTTCGTACCCAAAATTCGCACGCGCGCATGGGTAGGAATTTACGATCTGTGCGTAAAAATGGTTTAATGCTATACAGAGTGTATAATGAATTCGTAACTAAATTAATTTAATACCACTTCAACAGAAACTTATTTGTCACCAATTAATATTACAATAAAAAAAAACATAATAAATTGATTCCCAAACATTCACCCCGCCAAAACGAATGTTTTTAAATTAGATCAAAAAGAAAAGGTAAATTAAAAAAAAGACATTACTAACAAATAGGTTCTATGTTGCTAACAAGTAGGTTCTTTGCCAGTTGCCTGGCAAAGGGCAAATCCTGACCACAGGTCTTTGCATGATTCCATGGGCTGTTTTTAATGTTACTACGCGAACCACATTATCCTGTCCCGGGTGAACTTTAATAATGCGGCCTAACTCCCACTAAAGTGATGGTTTTTGTTCACTTTTAATGAGAACAAGAGCATCTTCAATAACAGGAGATGAGGGCTCTGTCCATTTGTGTCGTTCTTGGAGAGAATGGATATATTCTTGTGACCATCGTTTTCAAAAATCGCTCTGGAGACGCTGGATAAGTTGCCAACGATTTAGTCTGCTTAATTTTAAGTGATTAAAACTAGGTTCAGGGAGAGGATTATTCAAAGGCTCAAGGATCAAGAAATGTCCCGGGGTAAGGGGCTGTAAGTCGTTCGGATCCGCACTAATTGCACACTGGGGGCGTGAATTCAGTACAGCCTCTATTTGGACCAGGAGAGTGTTAAACTCTTCATAAGACAAGATTTGAGTACACGGTAAAAATGGCTTTTGAAAGATTTCACGCCGGCTTCGGCGAGCCCATTGAAGTGAGGTGAGCCGGAAGAATTAAAATTCCACGTAAGTGATAATGTCTGAGCTGTACTTTGAGCCAAATCAAGAAGCTGATGGTTCGCACCTTTAAAGTTCGTACCCTGATCACTCGTGATACTAATACATTTTCCGCGCCGGGCAATGAAACGGCGAAAAGCTGCCAAAAATATTTCAGAAGATAGATCTGAAGCTAGTTCCAAATGAATAGCCTTGGTTGCATTGCAAACAAATACACAAACATATCCTTTAAAGGTTCTTACTCCTCGATGTTTGCTCAACACAAGTGAAAAAGGGCCAGCAAAATCTATACACACGGAAGAAAATGCTTTCACTTGAGAAACTCGAAGAGCTGGTAAATCGGCCATATAAGGATTGTACGATTATGGCTTGCATCGAAAACATCGGATACAGTTGGCAAGACATTTACAGATGGCACTTCTAGGAGATAAAATCCAAAATTGTTGAAGTATTAAATAGTGCAAGGTCTTTAATCCAGGGTGCAAATTGTTCTTGTGAGTCGACTCAATAATTAATTCGGTTAATCTGTGTGGGTTTGGTAAGTGCATAGGATGCTTGACGTCGAACGAACATTGCGATTTTTCGAGTCTACCACCGACTCTAAGTAAACCATCTGAATTGATAAATAGAGCTAATTTTCAAAAGGGTTTGGAAAGCAAGAGATTTTGCTCAATTTTAAGAAAAATATCCGAAAATATATCTCGTTGAACGTGCCTTACAAGAACTCTTAGCGCAGAATCGATTTCGCCGGGGGTTAGGAGCCCTTGACATTTTGCTTTAGACTAAGAATTGCCAATGAATCGAAAAATGTAAGCGACAATTCTCTGGATTTTCTGCAGCGAAGAAAATTGAGTTAGTAAAGAGAGAGCCAAATTACTCGAGGGAATAGAGCAGTTCAAACTTGTCTGTTTTCCTTCCTTACATATCTCAACTTCGATTCGAGACTCAAGATTAGGTTGTGTCGGCCATAGACCTCTAGTCTGAGATAGAACTTCTGGATCGGACCACCAAATAGATCTATTTAAAAGTTGCGCGACTGGCACAATCAGCAGGATTTTGCGACGTGGGAACATAACTCCAAGAAGATACATGAACTAGGTCTTGAATATGACTTACTCTGTTGTCTATGAAGGTTTTCCACTTATGCGGAGAAGAAGATAACCAAGCAAGTGTCACCATGGAATCCGACCAAGCATAAATCGCGTCAAAATTTACCAAATCTACAAAACTCTCTTTCACAAAAGCCATTAGATCTGATGGTAAAACGGCTGCCACAAGTTCCAGGCGAGCAATTGATTGGATCTTTACTGGCGAGACTCGACACTTAGCACAGGTGAGAAAAGTTTTCACCCTACCAGATGACTCCTCCACACGAAAATAAACAACGCTGGCATATCCAACCTGAGAAGCATCACAAAATCTATGTAATTCAACTCGAAAAATTGAATTAAAGCCTATATGACGAGGAACCTTTATATTCGCAAGTCCCGGCATTTCCGCCTTGAACTGTGTCCAGATATTTAGAATATCTTCTGACGGAAGATCGTCCCACGGAATCTGAGATTCCCATAAACGCTGCAAAAGACGTTTTGCAAGTAACAGACAAGGAGAAATAAAACCAAGAGGGTCAAAAATTCTACTAATTTCCGATAAAATATTTCGTTTAGTACAGGGACGTTCAATCGGCACATAAGTATAAGAAAAAACATCGGAACTAGGATACCACTTCAAGCCCAAAACCTTAATAAAAGAAGGTTCATCCTTGTCAAAATTGCAGGATTCTTCATTCTAGGACCTCAGAAGTAGAAAAAGGGGACAAAAGTGCTGGGTGGTTGCTTGCCCATTTACTGAGCTCGAAGCCTGCACTCTTCATAACTTGGATAAGCTCCGATTGAAGTGACAAAGCTGATTCCAAGTCATGACTACCCAGTAATCCATCGTCTATATAAAATTGACGACGAATAAATTGTGCTGCCCTAGGAAAAGAGATGTCTTCCTGTTCAGCAAGTTCTTGTAAAGTTCGTAATGCCAAGAATGGCGAAGACGAAATTCCGTAAACAACGGTACGTAGGAAATACTCCTGAAGAGGCTCAGTAGGTGAGAAACGCCATAAAATCCTTTGGTAATCCCAAAATTGAGGTTGGGCATTAATTTGTCTGTACATTTGTTTTATATCGCAGACAAAAACGTAAGGAAAAAATCGAAAACTCAAAAGTAAGGCAGAAATATCTGTCTGAAGTTTGGGACCAACAAGAAGTGTGTCATTGAGAGATATACCTTGTACGTCACGTAAACTAGCGTCAAACACGACCCTAATTTTAGAACATACTTTGGACTCAGATATTTGTTCCTTAAAAACAGCATGATGTGCTATGTAATAAGCAGAAGAGGATTTGTAATTATCTTGTGGCACTAACGACATGTGGCCACTATCAAGATAATCTTGCATAAAATCAGAATATTTTTATACAATTCAGGATTTTTCGCAAAGCAATTTTCAAGCATACAGAAACGGTGATGTGCCTGAGAATAAGTATCAATAAAGCTTGGCTTTGACTGACGAAATGGTAAAGGTACTGAAAATCGGCCGGAAGGTTCCCTGAAAGTTAAAGCCTTATATGTGTCTTCGCATTTCTTGTCTTCTGGAGATAAAGAAGAAGGTTTATTGATTTGATCGACTTCCCAAAATTTACGTAATAATAGGTCAAGATTAGCATCCAAAATAGTATGACAATTCAAAAGGGAATCCGAAATATTTGATGAAGATAAATAGCTAGTTTTACCCTGCAAAATGTAGCCGAAAATGGTTTTTAAAGCTATCGGTTGATCAGGATGTCCAAAAACACGACCTGACCTTAAAGATATTCGAGGACATTTTCAAAGGATTCGAATCCTTTTTGACACAGGTTCTATGGCAAATTTTCTAAAACGAATCGAGAGTTCTTCTAGTTAGACCGTTCGGCGAGAAGAGAAGCTTTCTGTTTGAGTGCTGTCAGAGACTCCACATTTAGTTTTGTGATTTAATTCCACCCATTCATTGGGGATATATTGTGGTTACTCTTTGTGTTTTGACACGATTTTTTGGGATCTAAATACTGTACTAGGTAAGCATTGTCTCTGGAATTATTTTTTTCCCTATTGCCTGTGAAGCACGCGGACGACGCTAATGTTTTTTTCCTTATTTCTAGAGGCTTTCCACGTTCGTCGTATACGTATAAGACCGAGACCGTCGAATTTCCCGTAACCCTCACACACTATCGAGGTAATTATTGCTACAGTTTTCTTGTCTAACTTAATAATTTAATTGCTTTATCCGTGTTAACTTTTTTTGTGCATAGTCCGCCATTTGCTTTGCATTCTTTGGATTATCTTATCTACTCTTTCTCAAATCTAAATTTTTATTTTAATGTAACTTGAGTTTTGATCATATGGGGAAGTTTGTATTTTCTTTTAGGGGTGACTCATACCTATCTTTGTTATATTCAAGTTGTCTGTAACTCAGTATTGCTTTTATTTTCTGATGGTCATTGAAAATTAATTGATAACTTTTGGGGGAAACTGTTTTATAAAGAAAATATATTTATGCAAGGGGGGGCTATAGTTTTTTGTTAAAGTAATTACTTCTTGTTTTGTTTTTATTTTTGTGATTAATTATAATGAATTTAGCACTATAGATTGTGCCTTAAAAGAGCCAAGTTTCATTATTCATTTATTTTTCTGACCGCTTGACGTAATCGTTCTTAATTTCTCTCTTTTTAATATAAATCAAGCATTAACAGGCTTTAAAATAGTTTCAATAATTTTATTCTTTTCTTTCATTTATCGAGTAATATAACCGCTCTGAACTTTCTCTCCTTATAATATAAGTCAAGCATTAACAGCCATTTCAATAGTTTTATTCTAATTTTATTCCTTTTATTAATTTATATCCATGTGGCGTCTCGTGACAGGGTTGTAGAGTTTCGATGATCAAATAGATAAAGAATTTTTAGAACATACTAGTGTGTAGAGAGGACGTTAAATGGTATCAATTTTTATTGACATTTCCAGTGTTGATTTTGACACCAATTTAGATGTCATTCAAAATTGGCACTGTTAAAAACATTTTTTTAAACTTGGGTAGAGAAGTGTAATTTCTTAAAAATCTCAAACAACTTTCAAGATAAGTAATCAAAGCTCGAAAATAATGGGCTTTCAAGTGTTTCAGAAACCGTTTACATTAGGAAAAAGGAAAGTTATATGAAATTAATCCATAGTTTAAAGCTGTCCCGTTTTTGCGAAGTACCTGTATAGTTGAAAATATATAATCTGTGGGCATTTGATAACCAATAAAGCTTTTGTCTGTACTAGCTAACAAGGATTCAAAGAATTACACACTAAACGTTCGCTAGGTACAATTTTGCATAGGAAGAGATTCGATTATGGGGTTTAGTGCTTACCGAACAAAATGAAAAATGTTATTTTACGAGAAAAGTATTTTTTGATATCTAAACATTTTTGCTACTCAGGAAAATCTTAATACATTCACTTTTGCTAAAAACTATCAAGAAAATACGATTTTGTTAACATAAATAATCAGAAATATTCAAAGGAAATACTGAAATAACCCAGGCCTATCCTACATAATTTTTCTTGATTTTCAAGTTTTTTCTTAAGCCTTATTTATTGTGCTAGTTATTATTTAATTCTACATGGCCTAATAAAAAAAAGAAAAAAATAATCCGAATTAAAATTATTGCCATGAATAAATCAGCTAAATGCATATAAGGGAGACGCGGTAAGGGTTACAGCACAAGCGCGCGAGCCCAGGGACATATAAAACCGGCCCGCGAAGCCCGCCGCGAGATATTCTGACTCCAGAGTTCAAAGCGTAGGTAACTAAAGAGTCTGGCAGATTCTTGCGGGATCGTGGAGAGTTTTATCACGGAGAAAATTGTGATTCGTGAACGACGCTCAGCGGATGATGCAAGCGTCACAAATTTCATAGTCCATGGTTTAACGATCCACTACTCCGCGAGTTCTTTCTTACCTTATACATGTCTCCATGTGGCGTCTCGTGAACGACGTACAACGGATGATGCAGGGGCCGCCATGTGGGTACATGTACTTCAAAATCTAGCTGGGACTAGTGTCCGTAGAGCTGTGAAAAGTTTGGTCACGGAGAAAATTGTGATCCGTGAACGACGCTGAGTGGAAGATGCAGGGTCACAATAGTCCGTGGTTTAATTCGCCATGACTCTGCGGATATTCTCTTAGCTGCAAATATAGACATGTGCTGTGTCCCGTGAACGGTTGATGCAGGTGATACAGGGCGTGTACATAAATCGACAGGCATAATTAATTGAGAGCTCAAAGCTTAGCCAATATCACGATCTAAAGTTCTTAAGCAAAATTGCCGCGATCCACACGAAGTCATCCAACAATCATCCAATCTGAAGACGAAATGGGCAAAAACAATGTTTCCATGTGTACTATTCCAGGTGAGAACCGATTCTATTACGCGAAATTTATACTTTCATTATTTTAACTTTACGTTACTCTATATTCTGGGGGCACGTACATAAGCGCCCGATCCTATTTTCTTGCCACAAAGGGCAGGTAAAACTTCGGCTAGACTCAGGGAGGACCGTAAATCGTTAAAATCCTAAAATTTGTGTGTTATATAATCAATAAGTAAAGATTTCAAGTCTAAATGAAATCAAAATTCACGCAGTAGGGAATTTAACTAACTCACAAAACCAACGGATTACTGGCAAAAATAAAACGGACTTATACTTCTATTACCTCGAGGACCAGCTAATAGACTAAAGTTGTGAATCTCTTTGCAAAGGGCCATCTGGCACTGGCACGACATATATCGTTAGATGCATTAAGTTGTAGATTGAATGGCGACAGTTAGGGTTTTACGAAAAGAATAGCACATCTGATTTAAAGCAAATGTGTAGTTAGATTTATTTATTTATTTAATTAGAAATGTTTTTCTAGTTGATCTCAAATTAAATGGATTAAGGTGAGACAGGATAATATGTAAGACCAAGAAAAACATGGTATACAAAAGAAGAGAGCGCAGCTCTTGGTGATACCGTATATCTAAGATAATCATAATAATAATAATTTATTTATGCCAAGATAATCATTATAATCATAATACATGTATGCCAAGATAATCATCATAATCATAATTTATTGGTGCGACAATAGTCATAATAATCATAATTTATTGGTACCACAAAATATACAATATTTGACAGAAGTCAAATTAAAATACACAAAACAAATGCAAGAAAAGAAAAAAAGTATAAAAAGTAAATAAAAAATGCAAGAAGAAAAAACATAAAATACACTAAAATACACACTATTTTAGTTTAAATAAAAGAAACACCAAAAACACTACATTAGAAACCCTATAACAAGTTAAAACCACTCAAGTAAAATGGATTAAAATTAAATGATCAGCATTAAAGGAATAACACATTTTCATAATAATAATATATACTTTTATAAATATAAGATAAGTGTAATCACAGCATAGTTTTCACTAGGGGTATAACATGCAGGACCGAATCCGAATAGAAAAGAGTAGTAGCAGGCGACGGCCCATTTGCACGAATTCAGGCAGTATTGCTACCTATTGTTGACGTGTGTTGTATTTGATGTCTGGATAATATTTTAATTATTCGGATTGGCTTTATTTGGCAAATGTACGATAACGATGTATTTCAGGTAAAAAGAAAAAAATATATATGAATTAAAAGGACCCGTTGTGCTCCTCTTGTCGCAGAAAAGAATGACTGCATTTCCTGTGAGATATCAGTTATCGTTCGCGTAACGAAAACACACACTTGTACCAGTAGAGACTCCAGGATCTATAAATTACAAGGCTGGACCCGTTGTGTCCGCGTTATCCGAGAAAAAAATATTGAGCACGTCCCGTTACGACCGCCCACACTGCCAGATCCTTCTAGAGCACGTAGCTCGCATCTCGACCCGTTGGTTGCATGTCAAAAAGATAAGTTATACCAGCTACAATCGCGTAACTTTACCAAACACGAATGTTATTGAGCCCAGAATATCTGAAATAAAATCGGCAAAGTTAAACATCACTAATGTAATTGTCTGTTTCTGTAAATATGTACTCCGTGCATGGCTAGTTTGAATAGTTGGATCAGTTGGGTTAGTTTGCGTTAGTCACTGCATTTTTCTGTTTCATTTTATTATTGAATTTTTAAAATCTTTGTGTTCTTCGCTTATCATATATTTATTTATTCGTTTATTGCAACTATTACATTTTATTTTTCCACTGAGTTGTTTTAATTTCTGCAATTTTATGTGAGAGACCTATCTTCGGTTAATTATCTTAGGTTAATTCTTACTAGTTATTCGCCTGTTTATTGCTTTGACATATCAGTGTTTGAAATAATAAGATCTTTCTGTCTCACCCTGTCCTAGTTAATCTTTATCTGAGGTAAACTTGTCCACTGTACTTTAGGAATGTTGTAGTTACGTGTTCTCTTCTACATTAAGAAAATCCACCTGCTAGTGAGATGGCATGTTCTTATTATGTGGCAAATAGATTAGTTGTTTTGGCATCCAACGACTTTTATTTCTAGCATTAGAAAGGCAGTCTATTTTCAGAGCGGATTTTAAGTATTAGCTTAGTAAGCTATAAAACTCAGACCGACAGAGGAAAGTGGTCCTAGAAGGGTAGGTAATTATGAGTTTAATAGGAAAGAAGTATATATCATACTCTATAACAACTACTATAAACACAACGTAATCTTGAGTACTAACCAACCATTTGCGCAAGCGCTTTCAACAAATGGTATTAAATAATCTATGACGATCACAAAACAATTACCGAATAACTTTGTTCTCATAAGTCTTGATGTAGTATCCGTTTTTAGCAATATTCCATATGAATTAACTGAAAATAGCATAATAAAACATTGGGATACAATAAGTCAGCACACAGGTATAAACCAAAGAAGTTTTCTAAAAATTTTAAAATTTGTGTTTGATACTACCTATTGTAAATTCGAACAAAATTATTATAAGCAAATTCTAGGCACTCCTATGGGTGCTACATTATCTCCCAATATGTTATGGATGATTTGCTCGATATATGTATAACAAAGCTTTTTTTACAACTGCCTTTTTTAAAAAGTACGTCGATGAAGTATCACTTCTGTACCAATTGACGGATGTGATGAGATTCTAGAAGTGTTCAATAGCTACAACCGTCACATAGAGTTCACGGTTGAAAAAAAGATTGATAATAGTGTACCTTTTCTAGATACAAAACTCATTAGGAACGACAATAACCAGATTATTCTTGACTGATACATAAAACCTACAAATTCTGGAAGGTACATCAATTTTTTTTCCAATCATGCTACTAAAACAAAAATTAATTTGATTGTTGCATTAAAAACATCTATAGAAAAAAATTCTCATATTTCATTAAGACAGAATAATTTTAAAAAATTGCAGGAACTAAATGAGTTAACAGAGAATGCCGGCTTCTGCGCGCTAGCCATCTGACAGGTTTAAACAGCTCGAAAATACAAAGCGCGTCCGGAATATCGAGGTACGTCCGCACTAACATTGTGACAATTGGGCGTCCGGACACATGCTGATCCGGACGCCCA
>MU186667.1:0-10649 GCA_016904865.1 Pissodes strobi | reverse complement strand
GTCAGATATATTCTCTATCCAACTGGGAGAACCAGTAAGGTTATTATTGTTAGAAAGGTTTTCTTTATCGATTAATTTGTTTAACTTGTTTTTTTTTGTCATTGTTTTATCTTTAAAAATATATTTTCGTATTTAATATTTTCTAACTCTATGAATCTATTTACTATCGTATTCGGTAAAGAACGTTTAATAATTTCAATTTTTTTTTGGTTTTTTATGTTTAGGCTATTTATAGTTTTAGTTGTTTGTGTAATAGACATGGTTAAAAGGCTTACCTTTGCTATCCAAACGATGTTATTAAATTGTTTTTCAAAGTACGTATCATGATTTAAAATTTGTGTTTTGATACGCACCTTGAAATTGAATGACATTTTATTATTGCTAGTTGTGAGCAATTTGGCACATTAATGGTCTAAAATGATGAAATAATTTGTTGATAGGGTAAGGTTTACAGCTTCTATGAAATTAGTTTTTGAGAGTCCCGTGTGAGGCTTTATGAGTTCCCATTTTTCAGAAAAAATATTATGCACAAGATCGGTAGGAATATTTGTGTATAACGATACTACATCTAATGACATGAGTTGATAATTTTTTGGGATATTTATAGAATTTATGAATTCATGTAAAATAGACACAAATGACTTAATTTCCACAAATTTTATTTTTAACACTTGACATATGTTTCGCTAAAACATTAGCTTCATCAGAAGTACGGACTTAAACTAATCCTGTGTTGTTACAAACAGGACCCATAAAATTGTACCGGCATATAAATAAACTGAATCAGGTAAAAAGGCTTAATAGTGGGGAAACACAGGGATCCAGTTGGTTATTTAAAAGTATGTCAGTATTTTTTAATTTGTTAATTTCTAGGGTTTCTAGTAAATTCAATTTTGTTCCTTTACCTGTAATATGTAAAATATCGAATTTGTCATTGAAAGTGTGATTTTCTTCGATTAAATGGTTTGCATATGTCGAGCTTGAATTATTTTTAAGGTAACTTCTTTTATGCTCAGACAATCTTTTATTAAAATTTCTACCTGTTTGACCAATATAAACTTTGGGGCATGTTCCAGAAGTAATTTTATAAACACCTGAATTTTTTTGTTTATCTATTTTATCTTTGTTGTTTTTAATATGTGTTGATAAAGAATTTCCTGTTTTGAAAGCTACTTTTAAATTATTATTTTTCAAGAAATTTGCTTGTTTAATAGTTGGTAACCCTAAATATGATAATGAGACGTGGTATATTTTATCTTTTTGACGGGGGTAAACTAAATTTAACGTGTTTTTACATTGTTTATTAAAAATCATGTTATCTATCATATTAGTCGTATAACCATTATTAAGTGCAATTTGTTTAATTCTATTCACTTCAATATTATAATTATTTTTCGAAAGTGGAATATTTAGTAATCTATGTACAGTGTACAGGGATATTGATTAGATTTTGACCACCCCTGTAACTTTTTTATTTTTTAAGCTGCAGAGCTGAAATTTTTACCGAATTATAGGGAATAAAACGTATTTTTGTGAAAATCGAGAAAATATTAGACAGGGTGTTCCAGAAAAGTATGGCAAATCAATGTTACTTTTTTTTAATGGAACACCCTGTACATTTATAGCAAGTTAAAGAGCCTTTAAAAAGACCTTTTTAAAAATGTATAATATGATGTATTTCCTTTTATAGTTTTCTAGCTATCAGAGTATAAAATGTTAGATATTGGTTATTTATTTAGTTTTAAAATAGAGGTCTTTTGAAATTACTTTTCAACACATTTGACAATAAATCATAGATTAATTCTTAACTAAGCCAGGAGTATACCCACAATACGAAAGTTTGCCCTGAATCCTGCATTTATTACTATTTTTAGTAATGCTTTAAATGAAATTAAGAATTCGGAATTCGCAATATTCATACTCGTAGTTGGCGCTGAAAAAAAAAGATGTTAGATACGTCTTCCATATTGTTTAATTTGATTAGTGACAGCTTATCAAAATGCCTTTCACAGAAGAAGAAAGACGCAATATTTATGAAATTTTTATAAAAGGTAATTACAATAAACGTCAAGCGCGGTTACAATATGCTAGGCGATATGCAGAAGAAAGAATTATTCCTAGTTTGAATACTTTTTCTAATGTGTATAAACAGGTAACGGAAACACTATCGTTTAAGAGAAAGAAACAAACGATAATTCGAGATGAAAACTATTATGATGTCGAATTGAATATCCTGCTACATGTTCAAGGTAAGCTGTTTTGGATTTCCTTTTTCTTTTTTTAAAACTGCTGATTTTTAGAAAATTCTACTACTTCCATACCCATGGCTGCACAAGAACTAGGACAAACTTATTATAAAATACAGAATACATTGGCCAAATATAACTTTCACCCCTACAAAATTTTACCAGTCCAGTATTTAACTGAGGAAAATAAAAGAAACCGATTGGATTTTGCTCGGAATATGATGGACCTTTTTGAACAAGATGAGCTATTATTTAACAAAATTTTTTGGACTGACGAATCAGTGTTTTCAACTGCTTTAAAATTTAATAGACGGAATAGCCATATTTGGGCTCAAGAAAACCCCCGCGGTATACGTTCTGGTCTTTCATCCGTAAATGTGTGGTGCGGAATTTTAAACAACAGGGTAATAGGACCCATATTTTTTAATGGTTCTTTGAACGGGGACCGATACTTTGATTTAGTCCAAGATGTTGCTCAAAATTTGCCAGAGAACAATGAAGTTTTGTGGCAACAAGGTGGTGCTCCTTACCATAATATCGGTATTGTAACTCGCTTCCTAAATGATAGGTTTCCTGTATGGCTTGGACGATTTGGGAGTATCAGATGGCCAGCCAACAGTCCCGATTTGACAGTTATGAACACATTTCTGTGGGGTTTCCTTAAAGGGAAAGTAAACGAGAAAGCACCCGAAGAATTATTAGCACCTGATAGCATCAAACGTTACCTACGAGAAGAGATAGCAATACTAAATACAAATAATCAGGGTTATATTTTGGCTGCAATCGAAAGACAGAAACGCATTTATGTAAAATGTATTGAAGTAAATGGGTGCCATGTAGAACATTTAGCAATATAATATTCTTATGTTCCTTTTTCATTTTGTATATAGTATGCCTGTAGTTAATAATACTGGTTCTTTCCATTTTACTTAAAATATCATAACTTATACCTACATAGATATTTAAACACTGTTTTGACGCAAACTTTTGGTATTACTCCTGGCTTAGTTAAGTCTTAATCTATGATTTGAAGAGCTCTATTTTAAAAGTAAATAAATAACCAATATTTAACATTTTATACGATGATAGTTTGAAAACTGAAAAAAGTCAATACATCATATTATATATTTTTAAAAAGGCCTTTTTAAAGGCTCTTTAACTTGCTACAAATATACAGGGTGTTCCATTAAAAAAAGTAACATTGATTTGCCATACTTTTTTGGCACACCCTGTAAAAATTTTTTTCGATTTTTACAAAAATTCGTTTTATTTCTTATAATTCGGTAAAAATTTCAGCTCTGTAGCTTAAAAAATAAAAAAGTTACAGGGGTGGTCAAAATCTAATCAATATCCCTGTACATGCTATGATAGGCAGCAGTTTTATGTGAATAGGGGTGAAGAGATGTTTTGTGAATTGTAATATCGGTATGAGATGGTTTATGGTAAATTGAAAAATCATGTTTATTATCAATACGTGTGATAGTTAAATCTAAGAAATTAATAGAATCGTTTAATTCTTTCTCTAAAGTAAATTTAATCTTTGGATGTAGGTATTGAGTTAATATAATTTAATGTAGAGTCTAATTGTCTGTCTGAGCCTGTAAAACAAACCAAAACGTCGTCAAAATATCTAAACCAATAAAAGAACTTATTTGAAAAATTACTACTTTGACTAATAGTTTCTATATGATTCATGAAAATTTCCGCTAAAAGTGGACTTAGTGGATTGCCCATTATTAAACCTTCCAAGCTATTAAATATAATATTATTAAATTGAAAATAATTTTGTTCTAAGCATATAGATAACAAATTAATTATATCGTGTCTAACAATGATCTTAACATTATTTTTTATTAAAAGTTTTTCACCTAAACCTATGGTTTCCGAAGGAGGAATACTCGGGACCAATTTGAAACATCAAAGGAAACAAGTTTAGCTGATGACGGTAAATTAATGTCTTTGAGTTTTTTAACTAAATCATAAGAATTTTTAATGCTATACTTAGGTGTAAAATTACAATATTGTATGATTATATCAATTAAATATTTTGACAGTCTGACTGATGATGCAGTAACAAACGAGACCACGGGTCTGATAGGATAATTTTCTTTGTGTAGTTTAATTAATGAATATAATCGTGGAATTTGTGGGTTCATGTTCAAAAACTTAAATCTTTTAGACGGAGTAATAGTACTTTGATGATTATTTAGTGCTGTTTTAATAATATTATTAAATTTTTCGGTGGGATCTTTATTTAATATTGTGTATTTAGGTGAGTCCAAAAATTCCATTGTTTTTGACTGATAATCAATAGTATCCATTGCTATTACTGTATTACCTTTATCGGCTCTAGTGAAAGTAATATTATTTTCTAAAGTTTTGGATTTAATAGATTTTAAAATTTGAGAAGGGCAATTATTATAATTAGATGAATTAAATTCTGATCTTAAAATTTCCGCAGCTTGGTATTTTATAATATTAGAGTTATTTGACTTGTGGCGTATTTTTATTTCAGTTTCAACAGCCATAGTATCAAAATCTTTAGCACAGTGTGGGTTACTAATGTTGTAGTTAAAACCTTTAGATAATAAAGAAATTTCATTATCCGTGAACTGAGTATTAGACAAATTTTCAAATCTTTTATAAATTGTGAAATTACCCAAAGTATCATTGTTATATACATTATGAGGTTTTTTATTAATAATTAGTTTATCAAGTTTAGCTTTTTGAATTTTATATTTTTTGTCTTTAATTAACTCGATCTGTTCTCTAATATTACTATCTAAACTATCATGATAATATTGAAGTGAATAGAATTAAACAAATTGCACTTAATAATGGTTATACGACTAATATGATAGATAACATGATTTTTAATAAACAATGTAAAAACACGTTAAATTTAGTTTACCCCCGTCAAAAAGATAAAATATACCACGGTTCATTATCATATACCAACTATTAAACTAGCAGATTTCTTGAAAAATAATAATTTAAATGTAGCTTCCAAAACAGGAAATTCGTTATCAAAACATATTAAAAACAAACAAAGATAAAATAGATATACAAAAAAATTCAGGTGTTTATAAAATTACTTGTGGAACATGCCCCAAAGTTTATATTGGTCAAACAGGTAGAAATTTTAATAAAAGATTGTCTGAGCATAAAAGAAGTTACCTTAAAATTAATTCAAACTCGACATATGCAAACAATTTAATCAAAGAAAATCACACTTTCAATGACAAATTCAATGTGTTACATATTACAGGTAAAGGAACAAAATTGAATTTACTAGAAACAATAGAAATTATCAAATTAAAAAATACTGACCTACATTTAAATGACCAACTGGATCTCTGTGTTTCCCCACTATTAAACGTTTTTACCTGATTCAGTTTATTTGTATGCCGGTACACTTTTATGGGTTCTGTTTGTAACAATACAGGATTAGTTTAAGTCCGTACTTCTGATGAAGCTTATGTTTTAGCGAAACATATGTCAAGTGTTAAAAATAAAATTTGTGGAAATTAAGTAATTTGTGTCTATTTTACATGGTAAAATGAATTTCCACCAAGTAAAAGCCGAAACCATCATGAATTTATGAATTGTTTAAAATTAAAAGAATCTTTTATAAAGTTACATGTGATGTTCGAAATGCAGTTTGATAGGTATTTGGATAATTCATAAAAAGGCGATTGTATACACGAGACAATTGGTCTTAAAGGTATATTGTTTTTATGTAACTTCGGTAGGCCGTATATTTTTGGTGGAGTGACATTGTGAATAGATAATTTTTTGGCTTCTACCTCGTTTATTTCTTTCTTATTTGATAGCCTATTTATAAATTCATTATTGTTTTTTTGGTGTATGTTGGTTGGATCACTTTTTAGTTTTTTATAAGTGTTGGTGTCGTTTAGTAGATCGTTAAATTTTGTTTCATAATCGACCTTGTTCATTAATACGGTTTTGTTACATTTATCAGGTTTTAAAATAACTAGCTGCGGATTTCCTTTAATAATTTTTTTTAACTTGGGGGACATTTCTATTTATTTTTTTTTGAAATTTGTTTGTTTTCGTATTTTTATGTCTAATTTTTATTTTGTGGTTTGTAATAATATTAGTTATTTCTGCCCTAATTGTATTTTTTATTCCCTCGGGTTTATCATAGATTGTTGATTCTATAGCAGCTATGTATTCGGTTATTGGTATATCTTTTTCGATTGTATTTTCTAAAGCAAAATTAGGCCCTAGTGATAGTACTTCAGCAATATTGTTAGGTACAACAGTGTCAGATATATTCTCTATCCAACTGGGAGAACCAGTAAGGTTATTATCGTTAGAAAGGTTTTCTTTATCGATTAATTTGTTTAAGTTGATTCTTTGTCTTTGTTTTACCTTTAAAAATATATTTTCGTATTTAATGTTTTCTAGCTCTAAGAATCTATTTACTATCGTATTCGGTAAAGAACGTTTAATAAATTCAATGTTTTTTTGGTTTTTTATGTTTAGGCTATTTTATAGTTTTAGTTGTTTGTGTAATAGACAAGGTTAAAAGGCTTACCTTTGCTTTCAAAACGATGTTATTAAATTGTTTTTCAAAGTAGTTATCAGTGAATTTCATATGCGATATATTTAATTTTAAAAAAATTGGAAAAATGTCCAGATGTTTGCATCTATCCGGCGATTTTTCTGTGTGGCAAACTTCATGTAAGTTTTTGATATTTCCTTTAGGTATTTGACAACTTCTGTTCCGTGGGTTTGGCTTATTTCTTCAAAAAAATTCATGTTTATTTTGTTAACTTAAGTAGTATTTTCAACCCTTACTACTAATAATTTATGGTGTGATTCTTGAACCGTCAGTTTATAAAATTCGTTTCTTTTTTCTTGGGTATAGGTTCAGATGTGATACAAGCAGTTAATTGCCTTTACGTTTCGCCCATGGTATAGGGCATTTTCAAAAGTTTCATTTAATAGCCTAAAATATAAATAAAAATTTGACTCAATTTACATTAGGTTACACTAGACATACAAACAATATAATGTTAAAATGATTTAAAATTTGTGTTTTGATACGCACCTTGAAATTGAATGGCAATTTTATTATTGATAGTTGTGAGCAATTTGGCACATTAAAGGTCTAAATAACATATATGATAGCCTATGTTGATTTTTTTTAATTTGATAATTTTTTTTATTACCTATAGTGATTAGTTTTTCTGTCGGTATAGAGAATATATGTACAATTTGCTATATTAAGAGGATTAGCTAAAAGTGTGGGAGTATGATATTGAGAGGATATACCTATGTTTCATTTATTTTATATAAGAATGAGTGGATTACTTAATAACCTGCATGAACTGCCCTAAAGTATACATCGGATTGACCTCATAACTACTTAAAAACAGGTTAAATGGACATAAATACACAAAAAACGCTTTTACTGCATTATTAAAACACATAAAAAATGAAAAACATACTTTTAATTATGACAACACTAAAATTTTAAACAATGACAGTAATTATCATAAATTAGCTATGAAAGAAATGATAGAAATAAGAAGGAACCCAAATGCAGTAAATGACAGAGCGGATGTTGGAAATTTGAGCTATATTTACAATCATCTCATTTTTATATAAAATAAATTAAACATAGGTATATCCTTTCAATATCATACTCCCACACTTTTAGCTAATCCTCTTAATATAGCAAATTGTACATATATTCTCTATACCGACAGAAAAACTAATCACTATAGTTAATAAAAAAATATATATCAAGTTAAAAAAATCAACATAGGCTATCATACATGTTATTTAGACCATTAATGTGCCAAATTGCTCACAACTAGCAATAATAAAAATGCCATTCAATTTCAAGGTGCGTATCAAAACACAAATTTTAAATCATTTTAACATTATATTATTTGTATGTCTAGTGTAACCTAATGTAAACTGTGTCAAATTTTTATTTGTATTTTAGGCTATTCAATGAAACTTTTGAAAATGCCCTAAACCATGAGCGAAACGTAATAGTTATTTACACATCAGTGCGGGAACACAATGTTCCCGGTTGAGCGGGTTGGCCGCGCGAGCTTGCGAGCGCTGCCTTGAGCGAAACCGGGAACGTTGTTCCCGCAAGCGTTTTGTATATTATTTTTTGTGCGAATTAAATAAATATAAAATAAAATGATATTGTTTACAATAATATGGGTATATAAATAGTTTTTATTGTTCTCTAGGAATACGCTAGTAGTATACCGACGGCTATCTAGGGATATTCATTTTTCCTTTCTCTCAGCAGTTTGAAACCATGAAACTAACATTTATTATAATCTAACTTTAACTTATACAGGCACGATATTTCTATTTTTAATTTTTCTAATTTCAGATAATGATTTTTTGGGGGCTTGGTGTTCGGTCTATATTGGCATATTTTTTCAAAAAACCAATAACTTTTGTATATTTCTAAATTACGATTAAATTCTTCAAGTTTCCAGGAGCTACAGAAGATAATTTCTGAGTTGAATTGTGCATATTTTCTGTTTATTTATGTGTACGAAGGCCGATTTTGTATTTGTTTATTGGTTCAAAAAGCCAATTACTTATATTGTTTTATGTTATGGGCCTCATTTTTCATGTTGCAGGCCTCTATTTCATTGTCTCGTTACATTCAAAGTTGTCCCGTTCGTCACCAATCAAGATATAGGTACGATTATTTTAGAGGCATGTAAGTTATAAAAATCATTCATGCATTGTGAAAATAGATATATATGCATCTCATTTATAATCATATAACATAAAATACTTCCAAATATTTCAAATTTTATTAAAGTAGTGGTTAATTTATTGATAAAATTTACAATAGGAAGTTGCTAAAATATTCATTATATTGGCTGTAGTTTTTTTGGTGCTGATTGTGTTAGATATTACTAAATGTACATACTAAACTAAGTTTTGCCTAGGTAATTTTTTGTGATTTTTCTTTACAGAACTTGCATTTCCACGTTATTGTCTCGGAAGAGTTGATGATCGATCGACAGGATTAGGTGTTTCTGCTTTCACAAGATCTTTTTCGATATAATGTATGTTAATATTATTATATATTTTTGCTGTTGGAATATTCATTGTCCACTATCAAATACTTGTCCTGGAAAAACTATAAATTTACTTAATTCATTGTATTGTTCCTTACATTCGACAAATAGAATATAATTAATGATAAGGTATTTTGTTTCATTATTTTCTTTCAAATAGGAACAAAAATTCAAAATCCACTCCATCAACAAAATTTTACTTGAGGTGCTCTATTGCAAAATAGTACAATGGAACTTTTGGATTAACATTATTAAAAAAAATTATCATTCTGGATAAATAGAAGATTTACTTTTAACGAATATCAAAATATAAACTCAAATTGCAAATTTTGCTACTGAAATGACCTATTAAAAAATAAAGATGTTCTATTTATCTACGTTTTAATCATTTTCAGCAATCATCATATTATTATGTATAAGTTAATAGAAAAATTACATTATTATCATTTTGAATAGTCAGTATCATAGTTCTGTTGATAAGTCTCACTTTGAATCTTCACGTGGCCGTGTTTTGACGCATTCTAAGGGCTTCATAAGAACAGAAAATAAGTCCTAATGCACCTAATAAATACTTCTGGCCATCATAGTTGTCCATTCTAAATACAATTTGAGTACATGAGTACCTATTAACAATAACAATTATTAGGCAAAATTTATAGGTTAAGATTTGTTTACGTTTTTGACGGACGACGCACAGCAACGGCAAGTTTATGAAAGGTAAATTTTTGTGGCTACGACCGGCAGTCGGTAAACGTCAATCCCGTCGGCAAACGGAATACTCACCGCCAAGTTTATGAATCCCTCTTCAATTTCAAACCATTACAATAATAATTTTTAATTTGGTAAATGCATTCATATTATATAGAAAAGACAGCTGGCTGACAGGACATCCTGGATGTCATGTGAAAAAGCGTAGCAGCAGCTGTTCGGAGATGCCAACTGTACATATCAAATGCACTAAATTTATACTTTCAATATTAAAATTTTCATAAAATTACGAGACTTTCTTATATTATTATTATGCAAAGGTATATTAGAAAGGTAAAACTTTCATATTATAAATACAGTTTTTCACTAAATGATGTAGAAATAGGCGGTGTTTTATCGAAATTTCCCGCACCGCTTTTAGGGGGATGCGGGAAGTTGATGTTTCGGATTTTGCTCAGTAGGCGTGAAACAACGAAAAAAAGCATATGAGTACAAAAAGGAAATTAAATACTTGTATCACATCTGAACCTATACCCAAGAAAAAAAGAAACGAATTTTATAAACTGGCGGTTTAAGAATCATACTATAAATTATATATATA
>MU186666.1:50982-77585 GCA_016904865.1 Pissodes strobi | reverse complement strand
GTTAATTTTGGATCAAGTGGCCACGGAAAAATAGTTTCGATCGAGTTTTACTCTTCATTTGTCTTACAGGTTCATTTAAAGTTCACAAAATCGTAATTATGACGTTTAATCAATTTTTTCAAATAGAACAAAGGGCTCATTACCATATCTAGAAGGGGATATTGTTACGGACAATTTGAGACCGCTGAAAATCGCAATTATTTTGTCGGAGCGAGAAACGAATGCAAACCTGCGATCGACGAAACTAAGGACAAACACAATCAAAGGATCAGGAATAAACCTTTGCAATGCATCAGTGGCACCAGGAATTTCTGGTCGGTAGCAAAGGCAGTAAGTAATAACTTTACAAAAACGCCTCTCCCAACTTTGACAGACGAACGTGGCATCACGGCGACTACTGCCAAGGAAAAAGCAAACATGCTCGCCAAAATGTTTTCATCGCACTCTACCTTAGACGTCTCCTAAGACATGGCTCCTTCCCACCATATCGAACATCAACATTACCATGGCAGAAGTCAAGTTTCATCACCGTGATATTCGTAAAATCCTTAAAGAACTAGATTCGCAAAAGTCATCAGGACCGGACGGAATACCTGCTATCGTGTTAAAGAACTGCGCCAACGAACTAAGACCCGTGTTTTCCAAGCTTTTTTCTCTGTCTTAGCGAAAAGGGATTTACCCATTTTCTTGGACAGTCGCTCGAGTGCAATCTATTCAAAAAACAACACGCCCTCAAACTGTAGCTAGCCCAATTGCCTTGCTTCCAATAATCTCCAAAGCCATGGAACGTGTAGTCAATCAGCAACTACTCGAGAACAACAGAATAATCAGCGTTAACCAATACGGTTTTAGCAAAAAGAGACCGGAAGGAGATATATGTCACTCATATATGGAGTAGGGCAATTGAGAACTACGGCGAGTCTCGAGCGATGCGAGTTTGACATGACGGATTGCTCAACAAACTGCCGTCCTTCGGACTGGCAGCCTCTCTCTACAGCTGGCTTGCGAGTTTCCTTAAAAACCGATCTCTGCACGTTGCATTTGGTGGACACATCTCAGACACATTCACCATTAACGCGGGCGTGCACTTTTCTTCATTTATATTAATGACCTGCTGATCCAAGCGAATAATCCTGTTTACAGTTTTGTAGATGACAGGACCCTTGTCCCCCAGTTTAGATCAGAAACCAGCGACTGAGATTTATCACCGGAGCAGATTACAGCAATCAATCAAGACCTGGAGGAAGTTCAAACTTGCTGGACAGAAATTTGGTTCAGTTCAATGCAGCAAAGACCCAAGCAGCCATGATTACCAAGAGAGCCAATACGGCGGGCCCTGACATTATTATGGCAGCATCGACCATTCCTTCATCCTCGTCAATCGGACTACTGGGTTTCTCGGTCAACAGCAATATGTCCTGTCATGCCAGGACGTTGCTAACATCGCAAAATCAGCCTCCCAGAAGCTTGGTGCGCTATTTCACAACAAAAACTGTATACACCGCAGCAGTTGCTCTTGTTCTACAAAGCACAAATAAGATCGTGCTTAGAATATTACTCCCACATCTGGGGTGCCGCACCAAAGCACACCCTAAAGCTGCTGCATTCCATTCAGAAGAGCTGTACGTTTCGTAGGCGACCCGGAGTTGACCCGGAATCTGGATAGTCTGGAACACCAGAGACATGTGGCTGAGATGTTCCTGTTTTACAGATACTTTCACGGCAAATGATCCCAGGATTTGACCCGCCTCATCCCGCCCCTGGGAACGCCTGCCAGACAGTGACAAAAGACGGCAAGAGCGCATCAGTTCGTCGCACAACTGGAAATACCTAGAACATCGCTTTACAAGAACTCCTCTGTCTGGCGCACTGCGTCACTGTAAAACTCACTCCCTGGACATCTGTTTCCCTCTAATTACAACCTACAACTATTCAAGAACTGTGGCAATCAACACCTTCGCACACACAACGCTCGTCGATCGCCATAGGATATCCCTTTAGTGTGTGTGCCACTGCAATAAAAAAAAGCCAGCTCTGGCTAAGGTTGGTGGTCGTACTGGAGAATGGCTCTGGAAGTAAAAAAGTGGCAGCCGACTCCAAAATAGAAAGAAAAAGAGAGATGAAATAAACACTTTACATGAAGAACATAAAGAAACTGGCTAATCTTGGGGTTAAAAAACGTGCATACACTTTCTAAAGACAGACAAATTGGAAGGCTATAATATCCTAATATGCAACCTATTTTAACTGAGAGGTATCTCGAGCAAATTCAATTCATTTGTTAGTCCAGACCTTATCGCCTGTTTTTGAAAAAGTTAGCAATTTTTAGTAGTCTCAGCTTTAAGAGGTTGGAGAAAAAAAATGTAGTTTTACCTGGAATACTGACTTAAGTATTGAATACCATTAAGAGGAATAAACTGACAGAATTAGAAAAAATTAGTGCTTGCGTTCGATAAGATAAGATAAGAGGTTCTAAGAGCGTATGCCTATGATAAAATTAATGGCAAGCTATTGAAACCATGTAATAATGCCCAAGTGAGAGGTGTATCAGGGTCATGGAGACAACCAATTTTCGTTGATTTTTCTAGAATAATGGAAAAAAAGTCTCTATTTAAAATAATTGAGACCATTAAAAAGACATGTTTTTATGTTTGTGTTATTGTAAAGTATTAGCACCCAACATTAACTATACGATAAAAAGAACCACTCAACCGTGGCAGCTTTTATGTGCGTGTTCAACGAGAGCTACAAAGGAATCGTAGTGTTTTGCTTGGTTGCTTGGTAACGATTGACGGACTTTTGCCGCACACAGGTCGAATTTCAATAAAAGCTGGCCAGAAACGATATTTTCCTTTGCGGTATTTCTAATCAAATTTATGACGAAATTATTTATAACACCCTAGTACTCTAGTTGGCTTTGGAAAAACAAAAATTGATATCTTTTGAATTGCTTGCAGCGCTCTGTCAAACTTACGTTATGGTTTTTTATTAGCGGTATTATTTTCATGAAATAAATATTTTGATAAAGTTTGTATTCAACTGGCTGTTTCCAAAATCTATTAACATTTTTAATTAGTTATTGATAACAATACTCAAGGTATGTAATAACTAATATTCAAAAGGTTTTGATTTTTCTGCTTATTGCATACCGCTGGTGACTTTGCATTACATTGTGTAAAAGATTGATATATTTATAAACATCAATTACAAGTTAGTAATATAATAACATTTTTTTGATAATTTTTTGATAATATATATCTTTGTCTACAACACGATATTTTAAACGTGTAATACTTAATAACTTTTATGTGTCATTTCTGGTAAACCTTATTATGGCCAGCTTTCCTAAAAATTCGACCAGTGTGCGCCGCGCGCCGTGTCAAAATGCCTGCCAATATCTTGTTATTTTTCACGAGGGGAAGGAGGCACACCGTTGACGTGCCGCTACGGAGAGTGAACTTTCTTATCGTATAGTTAATGTTCGGTGCTATTAGTTAAATTAACTTATTTATGCAAACATTACAACTACCCAAATATTTATTATATTAGTTTAGTTTTTCTATTGAGGCTGTTTCTATAGACATTACGAAGAGTGGAAAATAGAAAAGCACATGTTTCTTAATAAAATCTCTTTTTTTTTTAAATAATATATTAACCCAATCCTTAAGGTTTTATTTCTATTAATTATCTTAGTTAAAAAATTTTTTTTACTATCATGATTTAAATTGAAAAATTAGCTAACCCAAACTAACCATGTTTTTTTTCTTACATTTCTTCCTGATATTTATCTAACAATGTATTTTTAAAGTTTTTCAGCTATGTGCGTGATGAATATTAACTTAATTTAATGTCAGATGTATTAGAGCGTTAAGTGAAATGAATTTAAATCTATAGAAATATATTTGGCCTTAAATAATTTTAAAAGAGCACTTGAGTAAAAGTCCGGCCACATTTCTGATACCATTTTAAACTTTAGCATATTTTAAAACCAGGTAATAGATACTTAATTGATTTATCTTTGGGAGTTTTGAGGATAGATAACGTTCGGAAAGTTTTCACTAACCCGGAATATACTGTACCTAAGATGAGAAAGGAAAGGGAGAAATTACTCATATACCTAATCTGAAAAATATCTGAAAATAAATTGAAAATAATCAACAACATAGATATATCCTCATATCTCGATTGACGTTAAATGTTTAAATTCCACTTTCTAATTAGTTATTTTGTGCGTTTAAGGATGTTAAATTATAGTATTTCGCTTACGTATACACTGATGTTTATAACAGTCGCCGCAAGTGGGTCGTATAATAACAATAACATGTTATTGAGTCGGATTTGATAATAGTCATCTTTGTTTATTAGCACCTTTATTATACGCTCATTAAATAATAATTGATCATTAAAAATGAACAATTTGAATACTCTCTTTTCGGTTACCCGCGATTTTTTCGAAAACGGGCAGTTTAATAAAAAAAAATGCAAAAGATCAAAGTTTTATATTTTTCCATATCTGGCCTTCAAATGTGTAGACCCGTCAATATTTAAATTTCTCGTGTCCGCGATGATCAACAAAATTTTTCTCTCTACAGAACCCCCCTTTGGACCAAAAATTAGCTACGATGCTGACAAATATACTACCCTCATATATCACAATAATTTTTCATTCGTTATTCTGTTTGCTATAAAAAGAGAATTGACCAATTGTACGTATAAATGTTTTATACACGTAAACATAAAAAATCAATCGACTAAACTAAAATATTATTCCAATTTGTGATTACATTTCATATGTGATCTAAGTACACTAGTGCTAACAAATCCCTTGCTGCATATACTACAAATAAATGGTTTTTCTCCAGTATGGAGCCTAAGGTGCACCTTAAGGCTGTGGCTTTGCGAAAAGGCTTTTTCACAAAAGGTGCATTTGTAAGGCTTCTCTCCAGTATGCCTCCTAAAATGTAGTCTTAATGTTGTGGAATTAGCAAAACCAACTCCGCAAATTTCACACTTATGAGGCTTAAGGCCTTGATGAATATTCATATGATCGGTAAGGCCACTCTTCGAATACAACTTTTTTCCACAAAGGTCGCAAACGAATCGATTATCTAAGACGTGTTTCTTTTTCTGGTGAATCTTCAGATACTTCTCGTCTAGAAATTCCTGACAACATTGCTCACATTTAACCTTAGATCTTGATTTGTATTCCGCTTTGTGCTTCTCAATGTGATTCTTTAAAGCTGTCTTATCATAGCAGGGTCTGTTACAGATTCCGCAGATAAAATTGGACTTGCCAGTATGTCTTGAGTTTAGGTGCAACCTAAGGCTACCTGAACAGAAAAAGCCCTTGCCGCAAAACTCGCATTTTATGTTGTAAAGCTTCAGATGTCTCTTAGTATGCGTGATCAGGCCTTGCTTGGACCCTAAAATTTTTTTGCATGTGTCACATTGGTAGGTTTCTTTTTCTTTCTTGATTTCTTCATGAGATCTGGCGGAATGTATCGAAAGTTTCAGCTTCGATCTGAATAACTTGTCACACTGTGAACATTTGAAGGGTGCAGCGCCTTTGTGCTTGGTTTTTAGATGATAGCTCAACTGATAGTGCTTTTGGAATATCTTACCGCAATAGTCACACTGAAACTCTTCCTGCTCCAGTTTCACTCGTACAAGGTCGAAGGGATACCTAAAAATAAATATTCTTAGTTTACTGAAAAGTAACCGAGCAATTACTAACAACTTTTCCGGTGGTATTTCCAGGAATAGTTTTTTGTTTTACTAGGCAGCAAAGTAGTAGATTGACTGCCGCGGCTGATAGGAATTCAGCTAAGGCAGTCAATCTACTTTGCTACCGAGTTGAACATATAATTTTTTCTCCGATTGTTTATAATGATATATGCATATTGTATATTTGCAAAATTGTTACAAAGAAATCACAATTGTTGGAACGGTTGGTTGCTATGGAAATGTATATGCCCATAATAATTATAGTTTGACGACTTATGTCAAACGTTTTATTTCCATGGAGACTAATCATTTTGCTGCCTAGGCAGGAAAGTACTTACTTTGCTGCCGGAAAAATAATACCTTGCTGATTGATAATATGTGCCTGCAAAATTAATATTTGCTGTCAATCGGAGAAAAAAATATTACTTACCACAGAAATATTCGAAAACTTAGATATAGCCAGATTATGTATTATAATTAATATAACTCTGATACAAAGATATACAGGATGTTCCATTAGTGTGAGGAAGCAAGATATCTGCATTCCTATAATAAATTGGAAAACAAAAATGAAAAAAAGTTGTGTGGGTATTAGAGAGGTATAGTTCTAAAACGGCCTGCACTTTCCTTTCTTAGTTTGTAATACTCTATGCTTGCACTAACAATAACTGCCGGTTTAGGCAGAAGTCCCCAAAAACTAAAAAAATTAATTGTCGGCTAAACCAGAAATTAACGTTGGAAGATGAGTACTAAAAACTAAGATAAGAAAGTGCAGTGCGGTCAATCCGTTTGGGTTCTAGGGAATTTTAAATAGTCCAAAGTGTCAATTTTTAATGATCAATATTTCGAAAACAATTGAATTTGGATATAGAACGTCGGTAGTATGTGAAAAATTCATAAAATTTTTCGTAGAATTAGGAAATTGAATAATTTATAGGTTACTTATCCCATTTTAAAAAAACAGAGTTCTGGTGTGCCACGCTTCTTTTAATCAACCTGTATATATCAAAATATTTTGGATTTATACCACTAGAAGATCCGTATAACTTTTGCTTTAACATTATTATCCTAGTTAATATGGGAATGGATATATATATTACTTCTTCGCATTAATTGGCCACCTTGTAGATAGATAGTAGAATAAATTCTTACGTGCCTTCCAACGTAGCAGCTTCATTTTCTTGCTTTAAAGGATATTATTTGAAAACTTCATAGGGAATACGAATTATTTTTAAAACTTATTTGGTGTGTCCCTTTGTATTTTTTACAATATCGTTTATATCTACCCTGCACCTGGTTAGTTTCCTTTTCTTGAGCCCCCGTAGCGAGCGAAGCGAGTGGAGGGCCATGCGGATCGACCAATAGGGACGGCCGATTTTTATATAGTGCACTATTTGTGTAAAGGATCTTATAATGCTAATAATTGAATGACATATAGTCTGAGCAACAAATAATAGCGGGCTTTGTTTTGTATTATGGTGAACAATAATCGAAAGCGCTATACTATAAAATAGAGTAGTTTAATTACTGTGGTAGTTTTTTAATTGTTGAATATTTTTCTTCTAGTAGTAAACATGTTATTAATTTTAAATGCGGTAGTCGGCAGGTATGACATACATATTTTTGCAATATGCAGAAGATTAGGAGTTTTGGGAATTCAAATTTAAATTATTAAAAAGTGATGATTTTAGTAAATCTTTAATAAACTTTTACATAATATATAAACAAACCAACTTTTAACCAATATTTAATTTTTTAATCGTGAATGCTTTCGCTAATTTTTGTAAAAGATTTCGATCTTATGCTTAAATGTCTCAAGAATGAAGACTTTAAGATTAAACAATCCAGAATCAGACAATTTGTAAATTTAAATTCGAGAACGAGACTTCGAAGCCACTCGAAATCTCGAGAGGTTGGATCACTAATTGAATCATTTGGGATATCGCGACTAATCCAAATAATTCGATTCTTTGTATTCGAATAATCATTCGATTCTCAAAAGTATTCGAATGCAAGATATTCGATTCTAAAAATCATCCGACTTTCCCTTCACTAATTTCGAGCAAGTCACTTCCACGCGTATTATGGGTACTTGTAGATCCCAGTCTAACAAACATCGATCGACTGCTGTTCACAAACAACAAGCATCGTAGTATATATATTATGCAGGGAAGCTTAGTAGATTATTTTTGGTAAAAGTGCCTCTGCAGCTATCTCGAAAGTCTATATTAAAAATAAGTCTTATTATTCTTTTTTGGCTTATTAATATGCGATTTTGGCGCATTGTAGCGCCTCCCAGCAAATAATATTATAAGTCATAGGACTAAAAGCCAACGAGTAGTATACAGACAAGAGACCCTCGGTATCGAGTGTATTTCTAAGGCTTAGTATTGCGAAAAATGCAGAATTTAATTTGCCCGAAACATGGTCCAGATGATCGCAGAAGGCAAGTTGGGGATCCATGTGGGTCCCAAGAACTTAACTTTTTTTGATGGATTTATGTTAAGCATTCTCTCTCCACCCATTTCATGAAAGTTCCTGCGATTTAACATATTCAAATAGACAGTCTTACCACCATTCAATATCAGACTATTCCTTCCACACCACAATTCCATTTCACCGCAGACAGTTGACATTTTTGCATTCAAATCATCCATGCTACCGATAGTAACCATAACAGTTGCATCATCCGCATACATTGTTCCATGACCACCACACCACATTGAACAGCAAATCATTCAGATACAGAATAAATAAGAGTGGACCCAGCACGGAGCCTTGTGGGAGTTCTACACGTTGGGCTTCTGATTGTACACCATTAAATTTAACAATCATTATTCTGTCAGACATATATGATTCTATCCATCTCGGGATTGTTCCTCGGATACCCAGATTGCGCAGTTTGGAAACTAGGAATTCCTTATTTATAGTGTCAAATACTATAGAGAGATCAAAAAATTACTTTCCTTCATCAATATTTCGGTAAACGTGATTTAAAAAATGATATGAAGCGGATTCTGTAGATTTATTCGAGAGAAAACCGTGTTAAAATGAATTTAACACATTGGATCTATTAATAAATTTCATTAATCTCTCATGGACAACCCCCTCAAAGATTTTAGAAAAAATGCTCAATACTGAGATTCGCCTGTAGTTTTCGTACTATGGCAATAATTTTTCTTGTATCGCTGGAAATACTCTTTCACTGAGACTTTAGTTTATCAATGCAGTAAGAGGTTGCCTAATGACCCATAGCCCCGAAGTGAAACATCGATAACGCTGCTCGGGCATTTGAAAAGTTGGTATGCAATTTTAATGGAAACAGGCCGCTCGTTTTCGGTACTCCTAATTAAATTGCATTTTGACCGGGTTTTCGTTAATATTTTACAAACAAACTTTTGTGAAGTAATTGCCCAGACCCTCTACGAAGTATCAGTTACTATTTTTGGTGCGGATTCTCCGTAATATCAGAAAAATGTGATAAATAGTGAAGGGGTTCGTGCCGGGGTCGTTTACGTCACTCTAATGGCGGCACATTCTGTGTCCAGTTAAATTTTATTGATAGTGCTGTTTATTTCAGCTTATAACCGATTCGTAGGTATAAGTGATTAAGATTTAAAAAAATTTTAAATTTAGAAAAACCATTTAAAATTAAACAAAACATAACATACACAGAACAAAGAGCATTACAATCATTAAAAAGAGATAACACTATTAAAATTCTACCAGCAGATAAAGGTAATTCAACCGTAATAATGAATTGCATTACTTACGATTAAAAGATAATGTCTCTTTTAAATGACGGTAATTACTCAATACTAAATAATGATCCAACAGAACGTATTGAGAGACAGATATACAATATGTTAAAAAAACACAAAAATCAATTCAATGACTAGAAAGATTCAAACTGACACCACACAATAGTAACACACCTTATTTTTATGGAGTACCAAAAATACATAAACTAAATATTCCTCTACGTCCAATAGTCAGCTGTATAAATTCGCCAACACACCCCATTGCTAAATATCTACTCAACATTCTTAATCCACTTGCTAACAATACTAACTCATATATAAGAAATTCACAACATTTTTTAGAGAAACTTTCACAAATTAATTTAAATCCTAACGATACTTTGGTAAGTTTTGAAGTTGTTAGTCTATTTACCAACGTACCTGTTGATAAAACTTTAAATATTGTAAGAAATAAATTAACAAATGATATTAATCTTGGTGAACGAACAAAACTTAATATTGACACAATACTCGAATCACTTACTTTTTGCGTAAAAACTACTTATTTTCAATACAATACCCATTACTATCAACAAAACAATGGTATGGCTATGGGTTCGTCTTTATCACCTTTATTAAGTAATATTTTATGGAAAATTTTGAATTAAATTTTGTTGAAAATTATCAATATAAACCTTTAATTTGGTGGCGTTATATAGATGACATTTTTTCAATTTATCCATATAACGAACATTTTCTTAACGATTTTCTAAATCATATTAACACCAAAGAACCAACAATCAAATTCACTCTAGAAAAAGAAATTAATGAACAACTTTCATTTCTTGACATTATTATTAAAAAAGATTTGAATAGTTTCGAAACAAAAATATACAGAAAACCAACACATACAAACAGATATTTAAATTTTAATTCAAATCACCCAATAATGGTAAAAAAGGGGGTCGTAAAAAGTTTATATGATCGAATGAAAATAATTTGTAATAATCAAAATTTCAACACAGAAAAAGAATTTTTGAGTAAAGTTGTGATTAATAATAACTATCCTATTGATTTCATTCAAGAATGCTTTATAGAATTTGAACAACCAAATATCAGACAAAATCAAAATAGACCTATTACGAACCTCTTTATTCCTTATATTCCTGGTTTATCAGACAAAATAAAACAAATAGGTAATAAATTTAACATTCGTACAATTTTCAAAACAGAAAACACCCTTAGATCTAAACTAACAAAAACAAAACCACTTAATGAAAATGAAAATAGTAAAAATGTTATCTATAAAATACCATGTGAATGTAATACATTTTATATAGGTGAAACCTGTAGACCATTATCAAAACGTATAAAAGAACACCAAACTTATATTAGAAATGCACAATTCCACAAATCACACATTTGTCAACATGCATTTGATAACAGTCACAGAATACAATGGAACGCTTCTAGTATTTTGGCAAAGGAGCCATCTTCTAAAAAACGTAAAATTAAAGAAAGTGCTTTAATTTTATTAAATAAAGATGAATGTGTTGCTTCAACTTCTTTAAGTTTTAATAGCACATGGTTACCTTTGCTAAAAACTGAAGTTGATAAGGGACACTTAAAAATTAACTAATCCTTTCAACAAAAATCATAAAATTCTTCATAACCGAATAACACCAAATTATAGATATATAAAACTTCAAAAACAAATTAATTTACCAAATAACACCTCATTATCAAACTAAATACCAGTTAACCAGTAATTAAATATGGCATTATAATGGTCATCTTGTCAAAGTCAGTTCTAAGCCTGACAATCTGCAAGAGCTTTTTACTGTTTTATTGTATTTGCTAACCATTTTCATTTTTAGTTTTTTGCCTTTCTTGAAAACGATATCCGACTCGATATCGGATCGACGAAATATAGGTACACATTTCATTAGGGTCACTAAACTTGCACTTGTGCAGTTTACATCCTTGAGCCTGGGCCGAAGTGGCTCTATAACAATTCAAACCAAATTTAATCATTTGTGGAGCCAAAGGCAATCAATTCCAGGGTAAAAACATATATAGTTGCATAAGCCCTTTTTTACATTTATTCATTGATCTAATAAGGCATTTCACTTAAATATGACATGAATTTGAATTGACGAAGTACTAACGCTATTACCGGTATAAAAACTTATCTTTGAACAATAATTACAAAGTAACAAAATATAACAATATGTTACTTCGCTAGGTATAACAAAACAAGATTCAGATGAAAGATGCTTATAATCACAATTCTTGAAAATATTATTATACATACATAACGTGGGAACAAAAACTCGACTTGATTTTTTTTATCTGGAATTAAAAGGAAAAGCATAGAAATACTACTATGAAAGGGCCTGTGAAACAAACTTTATATAGAAATTAATGTAAACGTGTGGTGTTCATTTTTCGCATACTTTGACATACTAAACATAATTAACGAATCCCACCATAATGTGGTGGGTAAACAGTGCAGTAATAAAGTGATAATTTGAAACTTTATAATGAACATTAAAATCATATACAATAAAAGTCAATATTGATCAGATGGCAACGGATTTTAGAGATGAGACAAAAACATGCAAATTTAACTTAAAAGTTAACTCTTCAAAGATTATATACAATTTTGTAGGCAAAAATAGGGGGTACTAGTGAAAAAGATAAATCTAAATATAATATATATCTGCTTATAAAATTACAATCAAACGAAAAAAATATATACATGGTGTTCCGTAAAAAAATACAAGTTTGATTTACACCTAAAAATTGACCACTCACAGCAACAATATGCGTTAAAAGCTGTATAAGAGCAAGTTTTTAGCTTTGCGATATATTAAAGCATAATGGAGATACGAGGGGGTCCGAAAATGCATTTTTCTGTATTCCCCTGTATCTCAGAAACGAAGCAAGCTATGAACATTTTGTTTATACCATCGTTCTTTTAACAAAAAAGCAGCAGAATAATGCGAAAACCGCAACTCTCTATCTTTACTGGTAAGTGAGATACCCCGTAATATCATCAAAAATTGGACACCCTATACAAGTGAATCTTCAATTTAGTGCATACTTAGATTTGGTTACTGCTGACCGTAGCTTCACCATCCCCTTATCGCCAAAAATATAGAAGCTAAAATATAAAAATAAATAGAAAAGTCTCTTAGTTTTCCCTTTTTTTTTTCACGAAATACTGAATACTCTGTATATGCGACAATGACATTGCATATACAGAATATTCAGTATTTCGTGAACAAAAGCTGCCTAATTTGAAATGGAATACCTTTATTATGGAATTGATTAGAGCAGATAAGTGCAAGTTCAACGATACATAATTTTATAGAACTTTGATAGACTGTTTTGTACTTATTAGCATTAATCTTCAGGGAAAAGATTAAGTTCAAAGTGAATAATTATCTAACTTCCTTCAATATATTTGACATCTGTTTAAGAGAGGTAAAAGACATAACGTTGCTATTTGTTATGTTATTAACATAAATTTAATCATGAATAATCTGAGGCAATGATGCCATATTTTGCAAATCATAAATATCTTATTAAACGTGTGAAAGAGTTTGAAAAGGCGAATCAAATAACATATAACAATATGGCTCTATATCAAAACGTTCCTTCGTTTTTGGTCCGCAAATATAATAATAATTTTACTTTTTTGTATTATGCGCTTTTATGTAATTTATGTCACAAAATAAATACATTGCCAGCAATATGCAATTTTAAGTATTTCTATAAAGTTTACTTGTAACTTCGTCAGTATACTCGTACCTATTAAATAATTTGATAAAAAAAAATGAGCGAGTCTACTGGTACTCGAGCGAAACACTGATGTGTGAACATATCATATATCGACATGCACGAATATTTTAGCACCCCTCATAAAATCACTGCGCATGGTTATGATGTCAGCCGTTTACACATTTCCGTCCCCATCCGCATGCACATTTCCGTCCCATTTGCCGAGATTTACCCTCATACTGCTATAAGATGTTTACACATCAACAATATGAAATTAATATCATTGTTCGAAGTGTACCATGGAAAATAAAAGCCCAACAGTTATTATTTACATCTAAGTTTAACACATGCTGTCGTTATTCAGTTACGTTTGAACACGATGCAATCAGAAAATAGAGGCCTCGATTTGTATAGTTGTTATATTGAAAACATCAAAGTATCGCATTAACCAAATGAGCATACCAGAATATATCTACAAAGAATTTTGCGATGAAAAAATTTTTAGAGGAATTAAACGATACTGAAGTTACAAAAATTAATCGTTCAAAAAAATCAAAACTAAAAATTGAACCAATGCATCAAATTGTATATTTACATCTGAATAGTAAACAGCGTTCAACGTATTTAGCGTATATTTCGAACTTGACGTTAAATAAGTGCTAATTTTATACCACTGTGGCGGTCGGGACAGGGCACCTGATTTATTTTAAGAATTGTTTCAACAATTTGTTTAAAAAAAAATGTTTAATTTTAATTTTTCAAAAATTCTCGAATAAAAAACCCAGGGAAAAAACGTTCAAATAAAACAATACGTTTATTTTATTAACAAGAATTAAAAACGAATTGAAGTTTAACTCTCATGAAGTAATGAAAGAATCGCGAAAAAGGGTTGATTATTATGCCTAATAAAAGTATGCAACTCACACCGCTTGGATAAAAATAAAACCACTTACCATTGAAATATACTTTCAATAAACGGCATGGTGTTTAACTTCACAAGATTCGGGATCCGATTCTAAAACGCGGTAACTTATACATTAGATTTTTATTCGACCGCATCACGCAATTAGAGAAAACTAACTTCAAGAAATAGCTAAACACTAAACGCAAGCCTCAAAAATCCAGGTCCCCAAACTTGGTTTTAAAAGAACACTATTCGCCAGGGGGTGTGTTATAGGAAAATTAGAGAAAACTAACTTCAAGAAATAGCTAAACACTAAACGCAAGCCTCAAAAATCCAGGTCCCCAAACTTGGTTTTAAAAGAACACTATTCGCCAGGGGGTGTGTAATAGGAAAATTTTCCAGAGTTCAGCGAATTAAAATGAAAGACAAAAAAGTCATGACCCTATATGGTTTAGGTAACCGGTTGGACTTTAAACCTGCACATTTGTGAGCTAATTTCCGTATCTAAACAGGGCATGAAAAAATTTTAAACTTGGGGGATTGGAATGTAAAAACCAGTTAAAACTCGACTGAACTCGACGCGAACAGATTCAGTAATCGCGGAAATAATTCGTCTTATTTTATATTTGAATCGAGCCATTGTTTTATTTTTTTCTTGTCCATAACACAACAAAGAAAAATAGAATGTCCTGTCAAAGTTTATTATGTTTGGAATCATAAAATAAGACGAATTATTGAATTGTTGTTTCCATGATTACTGAATCCGTTCGGCGCATCGAGTATAGTAGTTTTCGTCGAAAATTGGAGCATGTTGCGTCATTGCACGTGTTTTCTTGGTGCAGGTGAACAGATACCAGATATTTTTGGGGAAAAATTGCGTCAAAAAACTGCTATAAAGCGTGAAATTATCGGAGAAAAATCAGTCTTAAGCTAAACAACAGTTGCAGTGGGCCCTAATGGCCAAATCCAAATTTTACTACGAAAAAACATTTGCAGTGAGTCGTGATGCCGAAAATTAGTTAGAAAAGCTATGCAGCGGGTGAAATTCGTCAATCAACGAAGGAACAGATGGCCATCAGAAGCAATAAGGCTTCAATAGCAGGTTGCGGGTCTAGCGATAAAATTATAGACAGTAAGATAATAATAATGCTTAGGGTACTAGTATATGTGTGAATATTGTTTGTTATAATGTACTCGATAATTTTTGTGCTTATTTCGAAAAATCAGTCAGTGTTAATTGCACCCTGTACTATTGTTGTAGTAGAAAAATTAGATCGAGTATGTTTCTGAATATTATGATTATCCCATTAAAGTCCACAAGAGCTTTAATAAACCTGCATTTTATTTAAATTAGACATTGTAAAGTTTATTTTGGCCGTAACCCTCAAAAGAATTACCTTTAGGAATTGGAGGAATGCAAGTTAATCACTGCCATTCAATACTGTTATTTGATTTATTTTAGTACAATCCATAATTGCTTGACTGGCTCGTTTTAACATTCATACTATCAGATAAAATTCGATATTCTTGGACAGCTGATACACTGAAAAAAAATCATAGTGCCTAAATAATAATTCCAGCGTAATTATCTTTTGTGATGCAAAAACTGATTGTCTGGCGCTGTAGATACGAGGTCATATTAAAAAGAAATTAAGTGAATAACTTTAGCCGCTATTAAATAAGAAAATGATCCCTTTCAATTGCGTGCTTCTGCAAAAATAATTCGCAATTTCAATTGTTGGTTTATTAATTTAAAAACGAAACTAATGTGGCTTACATTCATTTTAAATATAATAAATATAACTGAGTGTAGAATTAAGTACTGGTAAGAGGCATAAAGTGGTTGTCAACTAAGTGGAAAAATTATGGGTGGTTGCCCAAGTGTATAGGTAAATAATTTTACTTCGAAAATAGGGTGTCAACACACTGGTACTGCCAGTGTTACGGTTGCAGATGATGAACAGGAGGTGAAGAAAAGGCCGAATTCTCAGTAAGTACAGGAATAGGATAAATCGGCGTTCATTACACCACTAACAAAATAAGGAACGATCTATAGCTATTACCATTACTTTGAGCTCTGATTAGTCCCTGATAAATTAATCAGTATTTATGATATCACACACCTATTAATGTCATACTGGTATTGACACATTCAAAACACTGATTGATTTGGCGAGCGATTAAAGTGAATAATCAGAAATCAAAGTGTCCCTAAGTCGTCCTGGTATGAAACTCAAATTATTTTCTTGATAGAAAACTGTCAGATATTTCCAAACACAGTGTGGCAACAACAATTTTTTTTTTCGTTAGAACGTTTTATGAAGTTATGGTTGAAAGTTGTAAACAAAATTATTTTAAAAATATTAATTTCAAATGTATTGAGTGACAAGCCATAATGTGGTACTGAAAAACAAAAAAAAACCAAAGGACTGCCAATTTTTCTCAGCGAAAAATCGCGTTAGTATGCTAAATGATAGTAAATTATGCCGCCGTTAGTGAACAAATGGTTACAGTAATGTAGAAAGAGAAAATGATTTGCTGTATTAAAATTACTCGTAAAATTACCGATGAATTCAACAATAAAAATAATGGACGAAGAATCGTATAAAGCCTGCGAAAGTCAAAAAAAAATACGGGAAAAAATGGCCTCTAAAATTAACTGGTCTTTATTTCTATCTAAAGGACTTAATGTGATGTTATCAATAATGGATCTGTTTAAAGGACGATAAATCAGGTTTCTAGGTTCGATATTATACTGTATCCTCTATCTACAGATGGTGTAAACTCAAATAAAGTACGCGAAGAGTAGTTGATATAATAGATATAGTCAACAGCACGGGTAATAAGATTCGAAAAGACTGCGATAAAAAACTTTGATTTCACTCAGCTCCTATCAAAACAGTTAAAAACAAAATTACTGCTACTGACGGCCTTCGCCGCTACCTGTTTTTGTAGACTTTTTCTCCTCTGCCCCTCAGCCGTCGAACTGCATCAGCGGCAAATGTTACAATCTATCCTTATGACTACTTGAACTATCTCTGGCTGGTAGATCTAATTCGTGTCTATATTTGCCATTCACCACCTTCTGAGAAAAACCTAATAATCTTGCAGATTCAAAATTTATATCGTAAACACACTTTAGTTCACACTTTAATGTATTGTCGTTGGACTTTAAAGAGATGAGAGGGTTCTCCTTTTGTTTTTTGAAGAGAAATGTTTGTAGCCAATATTCAATATCAGAGTAAATTATGCCGCCGTTAGTGAACAACCAGATACAGTAATGTAGAAAATGAAAATTATTTGCTGTGGTGAAATTAGCAATGAATTCAACCAACTAAAAATAATTGGCCTGCAAGAATCTTATAAAGTCTGCGAATGAAGTAAAAAAAAATCTTCTTCTCTTCTTCTTATTCAGCCTTCATTTGTCCACTCCTGGACGTAGGCCTCTTCCATCCGTTTCCATGTCTTTCTGTCCTGTGCTGTTTGGAACTATCTGTTCCCCGCAATCTGTTTGACATCGTCCAGCCATCTAAAGTCCACGACTTTAGTTATTCGTCGGATTTTCTCATTCCTGATTTTATCTCTTAGACTGATTTCAACCATGATGCGCTCCATTGCTTGTTGCATTACTCTGAACCGTTCAGCATTTCTTTTTGTTATTGCCATTGCTACTAAACCGTATGTTGCTACCGGCAGTATACGCATGCGTCGAAGACTTTCCGCTTTAAGTTTATTGGTAACTTTCTGTTTTTTAATATATGGCTCAACTTGCCAAAAGCTGCCCATGCAAGTCGTTTCCTACCTTTTATTTCGGCAGTTTGGCTCTCTTTGCCGATTTTGATATTATGCCCCAAGTAGACATATTCATCGACGTTTTCATCAATGGTACGACGCCGACGCCGCAACGTCTACTGTTACAATATCTTCCGCATCGCTTCATCAAGATGGCTTAACATATCATCTGCGAATCGTAAGTGATTTAGAGGAGTTCCGTTCACATTGATACCTTTACCCTCCCAAGACAGTGTTTTGAATATGTTTTCTAACGCCAAGGTAAACAGTTTGGGAGATATAGTGTCTCCCTGGCGTATGCCTTTCCTAATTCTTATTTTATCTGTTGTCAGGTTTTCATTTATTTTGACATGAAAGGTGGCATTTTCATATATGTATTTTAGGAGCTTTGTATATCGGGAATCAATTCTAGCATCGTCCATGGCCTGCAGGAAAGCCCATGTCTCAATGGAGTCGAATGCCTTCTGAAAATCCACGAATGCTAAGTGTAGAGGTATGTTATATTCAGTTGTTTTCTCAATTAATGTTCTTACTGCCTGGAGGTGGTCGACGGTGGTGTACCCTTTCGAAATCCCGCCTGTTCTACTGGTTGGTAGGCGTCTAACTTGTTGGTGAGTCTGTTAGTGATAATCTTGGTAAGAAGTTTGTATAAGTGTGATAAAAGACTGATTGGTCGGTAGTTATCTATGTCGGTGTTATCACCTTTCTTGAAAAGTAAAGTTACTTCCGCGTTATGCGACGCGTCTGGTATTTTTCCCTCACTTAGGCATTTGTTGAGAAGTACCTGCAGTGTTCCCTCCACAATGCTTCCACCCATTTTCAGCATTTCGCAGGCGATTCCGTCCTCCCCTGGACTCTTTCTGTTTTTCATTTGTTTTAGTGTTGTACATATCTCTTGCTTCGTTATATCAGGTATGTCTTCTGACCCAACGTTGCAGATAATATTTGGTGCTGCTGTTGCTGTGTTTGAGGCTTTTGGATTAGTTGTGGTGGAAGTATAAAGATGAGTGCCGGGATATGGTCAACAATACCCTTGTTGGCTGATATTAAGTTACCCTGTTGGTCTTTTATTTTGGTCATTTTGTGTTTTCCCGTGGACATTTTCGATTTTAGAACCCTCATATTTGTGTTTGTCTCTAAAGCATTTTCGATTAGTTTAGTGTTGTGGCTTCGTATGTTTTTCCTCACTTTTTTACTAATCACCTTGTTTAGTTCTTGTTATTCTGGTGTATCTCTATTGGTGTTTCTTCTCGTTTCCATAAGTGCTAGTGTGTCTGGCTGTAATTTATGGTTTTTATTGCCTATATCTTTCGTGCATATTTTCTTCACAGCAATGCGTAAATCACTAACCATTTTCTCGTTCAACTTGTTGACATCCATTTCTTTCAGATCTTCGGTTGGTTCTAGTATCTTTTTCAGCTCTTCCTGATATTCTTCCTCCTTACGACTCAATTCTTCCACGGTGGGAAATCTATCTTGATGGATCAGTTTATTTCTTTCGACTTTGAGATTAAAAGTGAACGATGTTCTAACCATCCTATGGCCACTACCCGTGTCAAACTTGTTCAATACTGAAACATTTGTGTAGATTTTTCTGCTATTAGCAAGTATGTAATCTATCTCGTTCTTCGTTTTGCCATCGGGACAGTATAGGTTTTCATTGTTCAGATATTCCAATAACATATCTCCACGCGGGGTTCTTGTGCCCAGACCAAAACTTCCATTGTTCTCTGAATCGGCTTCGTTTTTTGTCCGATTTTTGCATTAAAGTCACCACTTATAATTTTGTAGTGACATTGCCCTGATTTCATTGCAATTGATAAATCTTCCAGGAACGTTTCCATCTCTATGCCATCCGTTGTGCTCGTTGGTGCGTATCCATGGATAAGCTGTAGTCTGTACCTCTTGTTTAGTTGAAGTATTATGTAGATGATTCTGTCTGAAATTGGGGCAAATTTTATTACCATATTATGTTTGAATTTCTTATTTATGAGGATGGCTACACGCCCCCCTGTTCACTGTGATTGTCGGCATTATTTTGGTATAGTATGTGGCCTGATTTTAAAACAGTATTCTTTTCTCCCGGTAGCCTAGTTTCGCATAGCCTCAAGATATCCCATTTAATATGCTTTAATTCTTCTTTCAGTCTAGTGAGGTAGTCTATTGTGCTTATTGTTCTGATGTTGTATGTTGCTATTTGGATATTTACGTTCTTAGACATAGTACGTTGTCTTAGTCCGAATTGAGGCAGACTGATTTTGCATCAGTGGGAGATTTTGTGTGATTCACATTACCCACCTGGGGTAATCTTTTTAAATTCGGCATTTCTGCATGCATACTTTGAAAGGTTTGTGGCATTTAAAACGCCGCGCTTGCCGAGGGTGTTGGCGAGTGGGTACTAAGAGCTGAATTTCCTCATCTCTTTGTTTGAACAGTTATCCCGTCGTGATTCGGTCGCCAGAGCCTCGTTTGTTGTCTAGCAGGGGTGTACCGGGCAGTTGTTAGAGAACTGCCACTCTAGATGATTCGTGTCTATATCAGCATTCAGCACATTCTTAGAAAATCCAAATGATCTTGCAATACTATCGTCAGGCTCAAAATGTATATCGTAAACACACTTTAGTTCACACTTTAATGTATTGTTGTTGGACTTTAAAGAAATGAGAGTGATCTCCTTTCGATTTTTAGAAAGAAATGTTTGTAGCCAAGATTCAATATCAGAGTAAATTATGCCGCCGTTAGTGAACAACCGGATACTATAATGTAGAAAGAGAAAATGATTTGCTGAAATTATCAATGAATTCAACTATAAAAATAATGGGCATGCAAGAATCCCATAAAGTCTGCGAAGTCAAAAAAAAAAAATACGGAAAAAAAATTCTGAGAACAAATCTCAGGTATACAAAATAGAAGGACCATTTACTCAAGCTTCCTAACTCTAACCGAGGAAATTATATGCAATATTATTCTCGGGGGTGTCAATGGACTATCATTAAGAAATGATGACAATAATAACTGAAAGTTCGTATATTAACAAATTTCTGATTAACACCAAAACTCTTACGATAAACTTTTTTTAAAGGTTTTTATTGCCAATTTACCTTTTAGTTCGGATGGAACCAGATAATTGAAATGATTTAGATATTTTACTGCAGTCTACACAAATTAGTGAAGAAATAAGTGATAACATTGAAACGAATCAGTGTAATTTACTTGCAGAGGAAACAATTTACACAAAGTTTAACTAGGTAAGCTATCGCTTATATGAGAAATATGTACAATTTTTGATAGCTGAATTTCTTGTTAATATAAAAACAAGTTTCTAATTTCGGATTCACTTGTCATCGCCTGTTCCTACTGTCTGGTATTAAAACTTCAAAAAAGCCTAGGGCAGGTGAGAAGGAAGCAAGAGCTGATAGCCATGAAGATGGAAACCATTAGAAAAAATCTATTTCCAAAGAAATACAGAATAAGTGTTCCCTTTTTTTAATTTTCCGCCTTTAAGTTGTATCATAAATATTACTGGTAATCACAGTAAAGCAGTAATAACGTAAACATTTTTTCATTCCTAATTGTTTTATTATTACATTAAAAACTAAATTAAACAGAAAAAGAAACACATAATGAGTAAAATTGAAGCTGCAAACAAAGAAAACCCTTTAGCAGAGGTAAAGAAAAATTTAGTTGAATTGCGAAGTGAACGTTAACAGAGGGTCATGTTGGCTAATTTATCAGCTACCACAGAAAATTATTTTCTGAGCCCTGAAATTAATATTGTAGCACCGTCGGCAGAAGCTATAAGGTCTAATTTAAAACTTCAACTAAACTGCTGGATATTCCTCCTTTCAGTTCGTCCTATTTTATCTAAATAAACTGCTGGACAATTCAAGTGGACGAAGGAAATTTTTAGGTTAACTTTGGAGTAAAATATTTTACGAAACAATAAAAATATCACGGTTTACAAAATTTAACTCTAAACACGCCCACTTGGACGAACATCTTACTGTACAGGGTGTAAAAGAAAAGTGTGTTAATTTAATTAAAAATTCTAAATATTAAGCTTTTAGAAAAAAAGCACCATAATTTTTTCAGTCGCTAATCTATAAAGAAAAAGTTATTTCTTAAATTTTTGATAACACTCTTGGCTTATGAAATGAAAATGTACTCATTGCAAAATAAGAGAACTTATTGCATTTAAACACTTAGCAAATTATGTTCTTATAAAATACAATAAGGTTTACTAGCACAAAAAAACTGAAATTTACAGGGTTAAAAAAATGGGAATTTCTTTATACAGGAGTGACTAAAAAAGCCATATAATGATTTTTTTTGTGGAAACGTCCGTTTGTGAGATTACGTGTTTTAAGAAAATGAGATGAGTCTTGTCACTTTTTCCATAACTTGAGTTATGGCACTTCGTGGATTTGTAGAGCAAACCCTTTTTATGTAGAACACGAAAAGAGCCTCTGAGACACCAAAAGAGACTACGAGACACGAAAAGACTCCTTCGGGACAACCCTCCAAAAGAACCTTGTGACGTAATCTCGGTGGGGGTATCTTAAAATTTATATATATTATATACGTCTTGGTCAGATCTTAGCCGCTACGCTCTCAACTTGTTACAAATTGTATTTAGTATGTGTATGTATACTAGGTAGTATGCATATGTTTTCCGTATGAGTAATGTGAATGTATCGAGCGTAGAGCACAGTGTAAGGGCACATACTGTGGATGCATTCTTTTAGTTATTAAACGGTCACGATTTACTTCTTGGTTGGATAGCCTGATTGAAATGGAGTAACTTAATTCTTGTAAATAAATTTTTCTTTCTTATGTACAAGGGTTATCCAACGAGAACTAGACAAGGCGATTTTTCACTTTCCCTGTACTTTTATAAAAAAAAAAACTGAAATAGCCATCTTATATAATTTTATCCCGCGAATTCGGATATGTTCAGCAAAAAACAATTGAACATCAATTAAAAGCGCTAGGGGTCACTTTGATATTTGTTAAAATGGAACACCCTGTATATTACTACATTTTTGGACTCTCTAGAAAAATCTAAACACATTTTGTGTATGATATCCTATACCTATCTTTAGCTGTTTACCAAATATGGACAGTTGAAAGTCGGGCATTTTGACACTTTGACAGACTCTAAAATCTGAACCGCACGAGATCAAAGAAAACGGTTTGCACATTCCTATCTTGGATTTTCATAAGATCTCGAATGATAGTAACTTTGAATTTAACCGGAGGTTTAAAAGTTCCGGTTAATTTTATCCGCAGGTTAAATTCTAAGATACTCTCATTCGATAGTTTATGAAAACTTAAGATAGGAATGTTAGTGCAAACCGTTTTCTTTGATCTTGGGCGGTTTAGATTTTAGAGCCTGTCAATGTGTCAAAATACCCGACTTTCCACTATCAATATTTGGTAAACAGCTGAAGATAGGTATAGGATATTATACACAAAATGTGTTTAGATTTTTTTAGTGAGTCCAAAAATGTAGTAATACACAGGGTGTTCCATTTTAAAAAATATCTAAGTGACCCCTAGCACTTTTATTTGATGTTCAATTGTTTTTTTCTGAACATATCCGAATTAGCGAGAGAAAATTAGATAAGATGGCTATTTCAGTTTTTTTTTTATAAAAGTACAGGGAAAGTCAAAAAATCGCCTTGTCTAGTCCTCGTTGGATAACCCTGTACATTTTTCCTTTAATAGAGAAAGTCAATTCATTTTGTATTCATATACTAATATGTTAACAGTTATTTTATGTAAATCAATACTGTGCTTTCCTTAAACTGTACAAGTAAAGAAAAATAGATGTATAAAGAATGACCATTTGAGTTTTATTGCCAGTTACTTAACAAATTGTAATCATTCAAGATAATCGTTTTACAAACATCTACTTTAGAACCTACTACCAAACAACGTCAATTTAACCGGATCTTAGCCGACAGTGACGATAAATCATTCACCATTGTTATGATCCAAAGAGTCTTGCCTTTAAGTACAACAAATGTGCCTTGGGACAGGGGCGTTTCATAATGTATTTATAAATTTCATTTCTAACAAATATTACAGTTTTCATTAATCGTGGAACCTATCTAAGATAGCAAAGCATTTCATTTTCAATTTGATACTTGTTTGAATTTATTTTTTAAATTATTAATTTATCATATGCTTTTAAACTATGTGACAATACTGGCATAAAATTATGCTAATTATATTTTTTGAATAGCCCGCATAAGAGGCTATTCTCATGGAAAAAAAGCATCTTGGCTTCTGCGCTAAGTGAGACACGAGGATTTTTACATTATTATGAAAAATAATAAACTTGAGAGCAGATGAGCAGAAATCAATAATTGATTTCTGCTGAAGTTTATTATTTTTCATAATATATATAAAAATCCATTATTGTGTTGTGACGCGTTCTGCCTCATTTCCGTAAATTTTGTTACTTTCCACATCATAAGTCACATGGATGGTTTTGCTGCCCATTTAATAGCAAACCAAATAAAAGTATTGGTAATACTATTAATATTTCATGACAACCTTAATATTCGATGTCCAGCATAATAGTATATTATGATATAAGTGTATAAGAGGGCCTTTAAAGTACGCGCGACATATTTCAAAACACGACGCGCAGCGGAGTGTTTTGTAAGTCGCAAGGGCTTTAAAGGCATCTTATACACGTATATCATACGCTATTTTTTATTACGACTGCATCATAATCTCAAAAATGTTTTAAATATTAAACTTAAGGGATATATTGACGAATATATTAATCTGTCAGATTTGACATGATCAGATGTTTCTATAGCAACCTTTAAAAAAGTAGGCGCATCATAAACATCATTTTAAGCACGCTGCAGCGTGCGATAATCGTTGATTATGATGCATGCGTAATAAAAAAGGTATTATTTTATAAAACATAAAATTATTTCCCTTTAATATATTATATTGGTAAAGTAATCTTTTGCGCACTTTATACAGTCACATTCATTTCTTTTATAGATTATTCTATTGAAGAATTGTAGAACAGATTCAATGAAATGCTATTGATTATCACAACATGAGAAGATTAAATAGCTGCAAAATTGTTTCATTATAACACGCAAGGTCAAACCAGGCAAGACATATGAGGCTGATACTAAAATGAGTGAAGAGCTGAAGCTAAAATCTGAAACTGTGCAATGGAAGAAAAGATGGGTGGGTACATCGTAGCTTTGGCGATGAAGGGCCTTTCGTTTTGTAATAACTTTATCCAACAATAAATACACTCCTGACAATATTTCGGCACTTCCTATCACTACTACATCTTTTTAAACCTTTTAACGATTGCATATTTATAAAACAATAGATGCACATAACTTTATAGTAATTGATCGGTTTGCATCTATGAAATCATGACGAATGTAACTACAAAACTGGAGCAACGTCCTCTATCTATTTAATTTAATTTTTGATACAGTTAATTTTACATCATACTACAATTGAATTAAATTTCAGCATAAATCATCATCTTTTATTAGTGGCCAAAAAGACAACTCATTATTCTATATAAAGTCTCCTGACCAAGACTTCTAAATCTAATTATGTGAAATTTTGGGCTAGTTTAATTAGAACGCTATTACACATCAATAAAAATTAATCAGTCTGTAGATATATCATTTCTTGCCTAGAAATAAAATAACAAAAACTTTGATTCTAACATTTTTATTATCAAAATAAAATTATATTAAAGGCACCCAGTGCACAAAAGTCATAAACAATTTAAGAAAGTCCATGGCAATGGATGTCCTTATTCAACCGATCTAAATGCATAAGAAACCCAGCCTAAACCTAACTAAATTTAATATTTGGCGATAATCTTAAACAAATTACATACAAATGGTAGGTTTTATTCCAACAGTCTAAATATAATAATAATTAACATTTTTAAATCTATAAAAAGTTCCAAGAAGAAGAAATTAAGTCTGGCAAGGCAATTTAATAATATTTTTCGTTTTAATGTGATTATCTGCAATAAAATTAAATAAAAAATATTATTATTTAATAATGAACCTTCACAGACTATGGTGAGAAACAATATCAATACAATGAAAATTGTATGTAAGGAATTATAAAAGTGCGTATATGGCAAGCCCCTATTCCAATTCAAAAGTGGATTTTTCAAGAAATTTAACTTTGTTTAATACTTTTAATAACTTTCTATTTCGTTTTATTCTATTTTCCCTTATTATATTTGCACTCTTAATATAGTCAACCAAGTTACTAAAATTGTTTCAAATATTTTGAACGCTATCCGTTTTTCCCGGTACTTTATTAGAAATGTGGAAAACAAATAAGAATAAAGGATATATAAGAACGTGAAAAAATATTGTCTTTACTATATATATTTTAATTGATAAAAGAAAATATATTATTAACCCAAGAAAATAAAAAATGCTTTCTGCCACACTATAATAAACCCTAAAACAATTTATAAACTGTTCTACCATACAAAATATGGCACACAAAAATATTACACTAAGAGAAAATTGTTTATGGCACACAAAGATTTTATACTAAGAGAAAATATTTTATTACAACCTTCTGGAAAACGTTCTTTCTGTGTAACTTAAAATAACATAATTGATTTTTCC
>MU186666.1:33852-47243 GCA_016904865.1 Pissodes strobi | reverse complement strand
CAGTGACGAGCATTTACATGTTCCACCATAAGCTAGTTTTAAGATCGCGTCACAGATGATGGTGCTGTCAACTAGATAAAGAAGAATACTGTTAAAGTTTTGTAGACGTTTGAAGAAAGCTCGGGGGTCAGCGCTCTACACACCCTCATTAATTTTTCAACAGATCAAAGCATAGCAGACATTAATTTTAAATTCGCATCTAAAATGGCTCGGTCACAAGAGATTAACGCAGGTTTTTTTCTTCGATGAACGAACGGTTTTGTACTTAATGGCATCACTAATCCTATGATTTTTCATAAAAGCACTAGTTTTAAAAAACCATCGCTATCGACTTAATTCTATAAATTCATTGGCATCAGCTGATATCTTTAACCTAAGAATAAGAAGGCCGCATCAATAAGAGACTAATTAAAAATTCCTCCACTATAATGTAGTAATCGTCAGGTGAAAATGATCCACTGGTTGTCAAGATGATTATAATTTAAATCACATAATGTCAAACTTACATATGTTGTGTGTTTTCAGATAAATTGTAAATATTCAGCCATAACATTAAAAAAAATACCTAGATTTTTGTAAATATCCTCTTAAGCCTCTATATTATATGGCCTTAGAGTTTGAAATATAAGTACATCTAAGAAAAAATGGTTTTAAAAATCATACTTTAATGTACTAGTTATAGAAAATAAATTAACATTTTTTTTCCTAAATGAAACTAAAGAAAGTAACCCATTTTGATTACAAATAAGTAACATATAAGTCAGAGTTCTTCAATGCATGGACTATTAGACGTTTTTGAAATTCGAAAGTAATACTTCTTTGACATTTTGGTTGTGGTCAAAATAGACTGTGCTTTATTGCTTCAAATTATTTTGTGATCGCGGTATTGTCAGATTTACCCGCAACTTAGCTGAGATTTCTTATTTTAAACGAAACACATTGTAAATGTTAACATTTTTGAATTATAAGGAGAATTCTAAACACAATAAAGGCGTCATAACCTAACCGCAAATTTCTTAATTTAAGAGATGGATAGATATATAGAGACGAAAGAGCGAGAAATGAAAAAAAAACGATTTGCACCTCCTCAGAGCTATCCCATGTTACCATCCAAGAAAACACCAAGGATAGTACCAAAACGATACCACTGATACTCGATGGCTCTTTAAAAGTTAAGATAGCAGAGTACAAATTGTTTTTCCATATTTAAGCGTTTTCTCTCTCCATCCACAGTGTAACAAAGTTCGATTATCATTTGTTACTATGTCCTAAACTAATAACTTTATGAATAGGGTATGACACAACAATTAGTTAGTTTACAGGGTGTTGCAACTAAAACAAGAATGTTGATATCAGGTACGGGTAGATCTAACACATTTTTCTTTTAAAAGATAGACGACAGTCTATCTATTTTGAATATACCCAAAATTAAAAAAAAATAATAATCTGTCGATTCAGAAACGTCTATTAACCCTATATACCTGAAACACAAACACCTTATAGAAAACAGACATTCAGTGCACTTAGGTAATCATCCACTAACTACTCCAATGCATTATAATTAAAGTAACTTTCCAAAAAGTTGTTACTTACCGCAGCCAAAAGTGAGCTTTTGAAAAAAAATACTTGTAAAGGAAAACAATAATTTGTAACAAACCCAACATTCAGCTAAAAGTAAACAGATTTTCCATTTGTCAACCAAATTATATAACCCGATTTACAAAATGGTAAAAATTCGACCAGCAAGAAAGTAGATAAATGAGAATGGAGCTCACTTTGTTATTTTAACTTTTTCTCTTCTAACAAAAAAACCTACTATATTTTCAAGCCGACGATTCTCCTTTGACCACCCATCATCAACTAAGTTTTTTTGAATACGAACCTGGATATTTCACTTCGTCTTCAATAACAGTTACGTATTATAATTATTCATAAGTCAATAGGACTAGAATTTTCTCATAAAGGACAATGTGTTAAAGAGAGCTGGAGCGTTCTTAATTGAAAATCTTTGCGAATGTATGGTTACGTTGATATGAGAAGGTCAAAAATTCGCCAATTATTAAATGTAGAGTCTAAGTTCGTATTTAAAAAGAAAATAATTTGAGAGTGAGAAGATACGTTGGATTAAATGTAAAATATCTAGAACCTTTTGTTGGAAGATAAAAGGTAATAACAAAAAGTGAAATTCATTTGATCATATTATTTCAACTAAGATACGAAAAAATATTAAATTAATTTTGAAAATTTCACAGCTTTTGGCAATTCTCAAAACTCTCCTAATCCGCCTCTCCGTGCCATTTCAATCACTTCTTTATTTTTCACCCATAAGCTATTGTAAAAACAGTCTTGCACTAAGTAGAAAACCTTTGCAGGTGGAACATAACACTTATCTATTTCTTCATTTTAAGCATAGGGCATTTGGCACATCAGAAACATCTGAAAGATACATAAGGCAAATGAAAAAGTAACAAGAAACTATGACAGTGGAACAAACCATTTAACAACCAATGGATAAAAGCCAATACGGTGACGAAATAAATTGTATAATTATTAACACCATGACTGTTTTGGAATGGTGAAAAAAGTTTGACTAAAAAGTTCCGTTCTTATCTAATAAAAGACCCCTCGAATTTTGGAACTTTTTGGTTTACCTTATATGAAATACATAAGAGCAATACATTGGTTGTATAAAGCATTTAAAAAAACTAACCAAAATATGACAAAACTATCCCAACTACAGTACTGCTTTAATATAGCACATTATCAGTACTATATGAGTGATTGCTTGACTTTGGTTAGTATTGGTTTGATGGTGTGAACTTCAGTTTTGTTTGGATAGCCTGAGTTAACGCGAGGGTTTATCCAAACTAACAAAATAAGTGGTATTGAAACCACTAATAATATAATCACAAAAACGCTATATTATTGCTCGTTTATTTGAGAAAGTTTTGATATAGCAAGCCAGCACGATGGCAAAAACATCAAAGTTCTATATTAAGAACTGGTTTAGCTCAAATACTTTTTGTGCATCTTTTTCATACACTTTTGTCACACATGTCCTGTGTTCATGAGGTGTTAAACTCAAATACAAAAAATATAGATAACGATAATCTAATAGATATAATTTAAGCATCAATCAAAAAGAGAGTCAAGTTCGGTAATATTTTGTAATTAAGGGTTTTCACGTGGCCAATATATTAAAAATTGCCTATTTATATATAAACTTTCCCTTACAAAATGGCTTTTGATTCATTCTATACACCATACATAGTCTTGCTGCTTATATAAACAAAAAATAAAAAATCGGGGGATCATATAGTAGACAAGATCCAAAAGTTCAATAACGTTGAAAAAAATAGAATGTGGCAAATAACAAATGTACATCTCTAAAATAGACACAAATACTAAATATCTACCTCCAGTTTTAACGGGACAAATTTTTTCAATTTCACTAAGAGTGCAGATTCCCTCAAGATCATCTGCGTCATTTTTCCTGTATTTATAATGGCAACGATCATTTTCATTTCTTTCTTCATGTCGCCTTCTTTTCGCAAGACGGTTTCTATTTCTAGATCTTTTTCGGAGCCTCTTCGCGTTTCCTTCTTTGGAACAGGTACAATGCTTTTCGTCTTGACAAGAACACTCGATGAATCGTCTTCTTAATCCTGAAAATGTTGACATTTCTCTATTAATAGCTCTAGATAAAGAACGAGGCCTTATGCCAAATCTGAATTGCTTCCACCTCCCGGAACACTTACCATTTTCTATCGCCTTATAAATCGAAGATAAACCAGTTGAAGGCTCTCCGACATTTGTAACCTCTTCGGATTTTCGGACTGAGCTAACTTTTGTAACTATTTCTTCTACATTTGCAATCGAATTACGTTCCAAATTCTTTTTGTGCTTCAGAGAAAAATTTGAATGTTGTAGAAGTCCCATTTCGAGAATGAAAGACTTTCCTGGACAAACAGTGCATGCGAATTTCTTTTCAACTTTTTCCGTTAGATTAATTGATATTTTAGAAGGTACAGACAACGCTGATTGCTCCATGTCTGGTAATTGAATCGGTTTAAATGATGCCTTAAATTTGCAATTTTTAAGCGTATGTTCTGTTAGTTCATAGCTATATACAAAACCTTTACCGCAAAGTGTACAAAACTGTGACTTTTTAGTTAAGGCCGTACATGCAGAGCTAGAAGGATTGCCAATTTCTCTATTTTCAAGATTTATTTTTATGTTTTTAGACATAGTGCGTTTAACGTATGATATTTGTTTTTGATAATGTCCGTTCAATGTCTGAGAACTTTCTTTTGCAGTTGTTTTAATAGTAGGCACAGTCTTAAGATTTATACCAGCTGATTCGTCCTGAGAGGTTTTATTTATTTGAGTAGTTGGAACTTCTTGCAAAATGCTTGAATTCACATTTCTGAACGAACATCCACTTACTCTGTGCTCATTGAGCTGATACCAAAAGCTAAAATCCCGAGAACAATTAACACAAGAAATTGCTTTATCTTTCATGGATTCATTTCGAACAGGATTCATAGGCATTGCTAGCTTGAAATCAGTGATAGCAGTGATCTCGGATGAGTTGTTGATAATTTCACTAGTATTTAAATTCTTTAGATCTGAAGAACCTTCGGAAACTATGACTTCACGCTTTTTGGGGCACGTTAAATTTAGATGCATTTTCATCTCCGTAATGTAATTGTAACCTCGACCGCACAAACTGCAATAGTACCTAAAATGTTCAGGAATCTCCGTAGAACATAATAAAGTGAAAGTGTGTTTCTCAGCATATATAAGGCTTCCAATGTGGTGACTTACATCCTGATGTAGAATTAAAGAGTTGATATCTTTGTAAAACAAATCACACAAAGAACACCGGAAATGATGTTCATCGTGATTGTCAACATAATGTAACCTGAGCATTTCATGCTTTTCAAATTTATGACCACATGCTTCACAGAAAATCTGGCTAGAATCAGTCTGCTCCTGAAGGATAACAGTAGATGGGTGAGGAAAAGTTGGCTTCCCCACTCTGAAAAATTAAAGTTAAAATGTCTATTTACTTGCTTCTCCACTTATTTGAATAATTCAAAAAGGCCAAACAGTATTCCAAAAGAAAGATGAGAGAAAGAGAGAAAAGCAAATATGCTTTTAAAGTTTGGCTACATCTAACATTTAAGGAAACTAACATCGTAATAAAAAGTTCAAAGAAACATATATGAAGATGTAAATACTTACTCGTTCATGGATATATTCATATCTTCTAATATAGCTTCTTCGTTTAATACCCGGGTCAGCTGGTCAGCAGCTTCATCCCATTTGTCATCCACTAAGGTCATGGATGAAGTCTTACTTTCGAGTACCGACATGCCTTCCTTAGGTGTTTCGAAAGAACAAGCATCTTCTATATTAATAATTAACTCATCAGCGTTGGAATCGGCATCAGGTTTATTCGACATTTCTATACGCTCAGTTGAAATGCTTGCCTCTTGATGCAAATATGCTGGCATTGAGTTTAAACTAAGCTCATCATCTAAGCCAGGAATGGCATTTGACCTATTAAATATTTCTGACATTCTTGAAGTACTTTGCATGTCTTTTATCTGGTGATTCAGATCATTATCCTCACTAACCCTTATATTGTTATGTTCAGTTTCCTTAGTAGAAACATTTTCACAACTAGTTTCATTAATGTTGTTTCTCGAGGTTTCCTCGAATAAAGAACTTCCGTCTTCCTGAATAACATCTTCAATATGTTCTTTGTCTCCCCCATCACATTTTAAATTATCTTTTTGAGGCAATCCTGCTATCATACGTTCGTTATTACTTAAATCTTTGTGGTTAAGCAATTCATGTATAAAATAAAACCCTGTACCACAGAATTTACAAAAATAGCTATATTTTTTCTGGATGGAAATTTCAATCTTTTCATGATTAATTATTTCATGTTTGGGATGGCAAATATCATAATGGGTAGCTAACTGATCAATATCTTCAAAAATGATTCGGCAGATAATGCATTTAATATTTTGCAGATCGAAATGCGTCTGTTTGTCTTCAGGGCTCCTGTGTTTTTTTCCACAAAGTTCGCAAAATTGTAAGAATGGTTCAGAATTTGATCCAGGTATTATAATATGATCAAGTTCGGAGGACCTAAAATTCCATACAAAAGATCATAATCAAAAAGAAACGATAAGAACCAAGTCGTGATACATAAAAACATATTAAGTTATCTCATCCGAATAAATTTCTATTATAAACTATTTTGAAAAGAGGTACTGGCAATAAAAAATATAATTTTTTTAAATGCTGAAGTTTTAATTATGCTCAAAACCTATGAAATCGAGCTGACTTAGGTCTTGCCAACTTAAAATAAATAGTGCTTGCTAGCAAGAACATAGTGTTCATTGTAATAACTCAAAGATATTATCTTTCATAAAAAGTACTAGGAAGTGACAAACTTACCTTGTTGCTTTACAGCAACTTATATCAGCTGTGGGTCTATAAGTAGACAATTCTGACTTATTGCTTGATTTGTGGACTCGGTCAGTAGGTGCAGTGTTTCTATCAGTCACTCTGTTACTATTTCTCTCATCCAGCTTTGACTGAAAGCCCCTTAAGTAACCTTGCTCATTAAAAGATGCATGATCTTTATCATTTACAGCCGGCCATAATTTTCCTTGATCCGTGGTGCTATTTCTCTTATAAACATTAGAACTAGTTTTCTTTGTGGCATATTTTAAGACAGTATTTCCACCAACAAAGCGGTGCTCAGTTTTTTTATGGCGAGTGGCTAAGTCTATCAAAGGAAACCCCATACCACAAAAACTACAGTAATAAGGAAAGGCTTGATTTGGGGTGCTCTTTCTTTGTCTCAAAAACTGGATTTCAGCCGTTGTCAGAACAGCCTTGGTATGCTTAGTCTGATGGCTGATTAGAGAATCTAGATTATCGTAAGTATTGTGACATACGAAACACTTGAAGGTAAAGCCTCTATGCATATGAATCATGTGATCTTTTAAGGTCTCATTACTGGACGACTGTACACCGCAAGCTTCACAAAACTGTGATGTAACAGTTTCTACCGGTATTCTACGGGGAAAAAAGCGTGCTGAGAGAACTTTTATAAAAAGATATTTTTTAATAAAAAATCACTAAGTCTAAATGAAAATATTAACGTATGAAAGCACAATACTTACTCTTCGTCTGAGACAGGCTCATCAGAAAATTGAGCGTTATCCGAATCTCTCGAAGTAAAACCAATTTGTCGGTTAATTTCCTGTGAAGTATATCTTGTTGTTACTCTAACTGGAATTGTCTTTACATGCTGAATTTGACTAGTATGGAAATCTTGTTCCGTATATGCTTCAAAAGGATTTATAGAAGAAAATCTTCGTTCAGTAATCTTTGGCAAAAAAACGATTGAAGTAGGAGTATTTATGACGGAATCTGTGCATTTTGGCTTAGATTTATCATAGCCATTTCTTTTAAATTTTTCACTCTCATCGCCTTCAAGGTGCGCTATTGCATTACTAGGACGATTTTCATTATTTGAAGATCGAGTGCTTAAAAGTTTTCTTTCCTTATATTGCTCGAAAGAAATAATTTTCTTATTATTTTCCTGAGATTCCACTACTTCAATATTTTTATTTATTTGTGAATATTGATTCGTTCCATTCATGACACTAACATTATTAGCATTCATGGTCGATATGTTTTCTTTTTCTGGATTTGTCTTAACGTATTCATGGACAGTTTTTTCCTTTCGTGACTTATATGTAATTTGCGTAGACGTGTTGACGTCGCCTCCATTACGTCGGTTTAAGGAGTCTACTTTTGCTTTAGTAGCTAAATTACTGTTCCTGTCAGATTTTTCGCAATGCATTTGCCCTTCAATGAAATCACTACTAGATTTTTTTGAAAAATTATCATTATTCGTGGAACGTTCACTATCTGTGACAGCACTTTCATAATGAGCTAGATTGATGTCATATCTTTGAAGTAGAACATAAAGTCGTTTTTGTTTAAAGTCCTCTTTATTATGTTTTCCGTCTTCAGTGGCAGTTGTTATATCAGGGCTAGAAAATTCTTTATTGGACGTTCTATATGATTGGTCAAAAGAATTTTGCTTATTTAAACTGGGTATAATTTTCACTGATCCTTCAAAACTTGTATTTAAATTTACTTCATCGACATTTTTATTCCATTCAATCTTTCTTTCTCGCTTATTTGTTTCATCAATCTTGTTTTGCACTGAAGATAATTCTTGAGATGCAGTTTTTTTGTTGAGGGAGTTTGGAATATGCTTTCTCACACTTGATGAAATTGGTGTTACCACATGACTATGATCGAGAGAAGTGCGTTTACTGGAATTCTTCTTAAAAAGTGTATTTTTGGCAACATCTGCAAGTTTTCCTGCGTTATCATCACTCGCCTTCATTTTATTCACTTCTTCCCACTCTATTTGTGATGGAAAAATTTTCTCAGCTTTCGTAAGCTTTTTATTCAACGCTGCTGCATTCTTTGACGTATTTATTGATAATTTATTCTTGGTATTAGTATATTTTATGGAAGAGTAGTTGGTATTTACGTTTCTTTTAGCAATATTGTCAGATTGCTTTGTCTTACATAAATCTTTATATGTTTTTAGTGTTGCAGAAAAGCCTAGAGATTCAGTGATTTTTTTAGAGGACAATGCCGTATACTGAGGCAACTTTTTAATGGGGCTATTCTCTCTTTTCCGTTTGACTTCTCCTTCAGATTTCTTTCCGCCCATACATTTGGAAACGTTTCCGACTATCATGTTAGAATCTGTAGTTAAATTTCTGCCGATAATATTATTGTCCATCTTAAATTTACTTTTGCTTTCATTATTCTGATTCGACAATTTAAAATGTTCATATGAAGCATCGATCTGGTGCATCATCTTATAATGTACCAGAAGTTCGTTTCTAATTTTGAAATTTGTACCGCAAATGGAACATACGAAATGTTCACTTTCATGGAATAAGCGTTGGTGTTTCTCTAATTGGATCTGATTCTTCATGGGAACGTCACAGAACTCGCAAAATATACTTGGTGAAGTCCTATTCTGAAAACTAAAAGATGTATCAAATGTATTACTATTTATACAAAATTATATATTATTGCTTCACCATTAATTAACTTTAGGCTTAGCTTAGTGAATATTTATCTACAAAGATCATGTACATGGTGAACACTGGTTAAAATTTTTGATGACGTAGTTTATGTTTCTAATGAGCGAAAAAAGCATACGTGAAAATAAGTAAGCTTAGGAAAAAGTGGAATATACACTTCTGGTAGCTTCAGTGTAAATATGACTGCCTAAATAATTTTCAATTCCCGTCTCAATCTGCCAAATAGAACATTTAGAAAAACGGATAAAGATAATACTCTTCATCTAAGTATAGCGAAAAATTGAAGATTGGTCTCTCGGGCGAGTAACCGATCATTGTGCAGTAACCAAGAGAACTGTTTAAGTATCAAGTAATATCAGAAAAGGAAGTTTTGGACATATATTTACCGATGAAAAGTTATTTCGATCCACTTATTACAGATGGTTTCTGGCACATATGCCTCCAAATTCCAGATATGATGAAAATGGTATCATACAATCAAACTAGTGAGATAAATAATTTTATTTTCCGATAAACTAACTGTCCTGATATGAGATAATGAGAAATTAGTTTGAAGGAAATAATAATATAGTGTCTAATGTGTGTTTAGATTCTCCTGTCTCGATTAAAACCCTGCAGAAGTCGTTTAGGAGTTATTCGCAAAAAATAGTATACCAATGCACTTATTTCATCCATGTCAAAGACACTATGGTGTATATTAAGTAAATGGTTATTATTAATGATTTACATTGCACATAATTGCATATAAGCAGATAAAATGTACTGTTTGTCGTATTTTATTTAAAGCCTATTTTTATGTCGATCCTCTAAACTGTTCTATTTGAGTTAGGTATTATCATCATTAAAAACGCTTATTTTTACTTCTTTATAATTATTATGGCAAGACCGACTCCACTATTCAATTTTGTGGGAAATCATTAAAAACTTTTAGTTTAACCCTGGTAAAATTTAGAAATCTTGAATGCATTTGCTTAGGTCAGAAATAAAATATGAAAACTTGAAAAAAACGTCATATTTAGTTTCTTTTTTTGAAACATTTAATTTTGCATTTGGATTTATGGGTTTTAGCATGAAATAACAACAAATCAAGTTTGCTAGCAAGCTATTTAGATATATGGTATCCATCAATTTTAGTAAAAATACCCACTTTTAAAATAAAGTTTTTTTTTAAACAAAGATATGAAGTTTTTTGTTTAAATTGTTCTGCGCCAAGAAAATGTACGTTTTACTTAAAATTATTTTTATAGAAAAAGAAATATTAATTTTATGAAATGGTTTTCAAAACTTCCAGTGTATCTTCAACTATATGTCTTGATTTCTTTACTTATAGAAAATATACAATTAGGTTCAGTTAGGGTTAATTTGGGTGACAGCAAACATCACTTAAGATACTCAAGATCACTAGCATAATATCTAATCGGATAAGAAACCGCTACAAGACACTAAAAAAGCTAGGCGGTCAAAATAAGGTGACCTTACCTTGAATTCCAGGGCATGAAGGCTACAAAGGAAACGAAAAAGCCGATAAAATAGGTCGAGGAGGCTCATGCCTAATACAATCAGAACCGTTCTGTGAGATGGCTACGCTTACGATTGGAGCATCCATCAAAGGTGGGTTATCAATAGTCTCAAGAATGCTACAACCTGCAGAGAGCTGAGCTTATTAAGAAAAGATCTTCTGAAACATAATATGATGATGTCTGTTATTCGATTAATGTCGACTTAATCCTCACTTCAGTATGATTGGGTTGCCAGCTGAAACCATATGCAAGTTCTTCCAAGAAAAAGAAGAAATGACAATACATACCTTAATCGAGAAGCTTGACGAGAGACCAGCGTCGAGGGTATAGAGCCAATAATTAGAGCTACTACTATAACAGTTCTAAAGACTTCGACCGTCGCAATAGATCTTTAACGTTGAGGTGAAAGGTATGCCGTTTTGGGCAACTTCCTCGTAACCTAATCTAATATAACCTAATCTTTTCTAAAAACTCAGTAAGCAAGAAATATCTCTTTTATCAATCATATGGTCAGTCATTATAGAGCGGTTTAACAAGGTAATAATAGTAGAAATGAACTCCTGGTTTGGAAGATTTTTAAGAATGTGAAATACTGAAGTCACTAATGTACTACTAAATAAACTAAGGACTGAACTAAAAAAATGTATATTTCTGAAGATATTAGAATTTAAATTATTGAGTAGTTTAAGAAAAATTATTCCATATACCCGAATTCTTGACGTCAGTGATATCGATGTATAAAAAAGACATTGGAAAAGAAATGCTCAGTTTAAGCATTACTAACAGTGTATTTTACTGTCTGCTTTAAAAAATACAGTTAGAAGCCCAAAAGTGTTTACAGTTAATTTGCTAAATATATACGCAATACCTAAAATATATCTAACACTTCGTATAACACCTGTGATGCTGAAAGAACTTTTTCCCAAGTGAATTATATAAAATAAATACAGATCAACAATGTTGGGCGATAGAGATTACACTATATATACAGTCAATCGAAAACGATATAACATGATCCAACCAGAATGAAGGAGCTATTTAGAAATACGCCGAAAGAGCTTTTAATATCTTGCATTTATGTGAATTATTTTAAAACAAAAAGATTGTTAATTTTGCAATAAATATAGTGTACGAATTATTGTTAGCTAATTTTGTTTTAATAATGTGCATCTTCTGGCTATTTCGGTATACTTATCTGCTTGTGCAAAGACAAAAGTTTGTGACATATTGATTGAAGAAAAAATTGCATGTAGGGTAAGTCAATAACTATATTGAGACCCAAGATTTTGAGGTATCCATCTTTCATGATCTCTCCAACGTCTTCTGCTGAGCATCTTATGAGATACTGGTTGACAGATTAAAATTTTACAGTTTGGACTGAGATACCACATAGAAAAAAGCCGATCTATTTTAAGTCAAAAATACGAATTATCACAAGGTTTGAAGATACTTTTCATCCTAATATGTGTCAGCTTTAAAAAAGCTTCTCCACGTGGGAAAGTCAATATCGTTCAAAGATTAAATTATTGCTATACTTTGATGAATAACTAATTGTGCTGAACTTTTAAAAGATTTGTATAGACCAAAAGTTTGTTGAGCATCACTATCAGCCATATCACCATTTAATTACTTGGATAAAGTGCAAGCACATTTTTTTCTCCTTTTGTTTCAATCATCATTATTTCGTTAACGTTAATTAGTATAATTTAGTATAAGAGGAAAATTATTATTCACAAAACTTTTAATTCAACGTTGGTATAAAAAAAATGCAGAAAACTATATTTTTGCGCACAAAAATAATGATCTTTTAAAATCCAAAAAAACATCAATCTTAAGCATTTAAAATCATAACAAACTTCTTGTATGATACGGGTCATTAATTAGATTTTTTGATTCAATCCATGGGTTCTATTAAATATTTCTTACCTTAAATCATTACTTGTTCCTTGAACACTAGTTCTATTCTCGAAATCAAGCCTTTGATTCTGCGTTAAATGTACTCTAGGATCATTAGTCAATACACCAGCAGTGCTTATTTCAGTGCGTTTATCACACGTCTTTTTCAGTTTTTTTAAGGAAGGTAAATTTTTCTCGGTACGTTTCTCTTTGCCTGTAGAATATTGCTTCGCGTCTTTAGAGCTAGCTGCCACTTTCTTAGAGTTACTGAGACTACTGCTATTTGTTGAATGAGTTGTAATCACATTTAAATTGGCTCTAGATAATTCTGCAGAGGTACTTTGATCTTTTGTATCTAAATGGTCATCTTCAAACCCTTCTAGACGGGTTATTCCATTAAAAACCAGTTTTACATCAGCGTTGCCTTCATTTGAGTTAGTGCTGATTTCAACGGGTTTATCACACTTTTTTATAAGATTTTCTAGGGAGGATACGTTGTTCACTGTACGCTTCTCTTTACCTAAACAAGAATATTGCTTCTCGTCTTTACAGCTAACTGCTACTTTCTTAGGATTAGTGACACTACAGCCATTTGTTGGCTGAGTTGTAATCACATTTAAACTAGAAGAAAACACTTCATCTCTAGAAAATTCTGCGGGGGTACTTTGATCTTTTGTATCCAAATCGTTATCTGCAAGCTCTTCCAGACGGGTCATTCCATTAAAACCCATTTTTACATCAGCGTTCCCTTTATTTGAATTGGTGCTGATTTCAACAGGATTATCGCATTTTTTTACAAGTTTTTTTA